>SNQJ01S0073934.1:25908-44407 GCA_010110895.2 Picea sitchensis | reverse complement strand
ACCTATCATTTCGAAGAAGAAGAGGTTTTCTCCCTTTATGGGTTTCCTCGTGAAAATATGTCTCTGTGTATATCTTATGTGTGACTGATGCTCATTATTTATTTTGTCCATATGTTGTATAATATTGATGATCACTTGAAGAAAGATTAAGAATGTCTTAATATTGTTAAAAATGTTTAAGCACAATAACAACTGATTCACCACCCCCTCAGTTGTCTTAGTAATTTCAACAGTTTCTACTAACTACAAAGTTAGTGAATATTGACAAGATCCTTCATACTAACCTGCAAAACTAAATTAAACCAATTAAATGACAAACAACAAGTCATATAACAAAGAAGTAAAATCACAATTCATGTACAGAAAATAAAATAAAAAGGCATCTACATTATCTAATTCACAAACAAACTCATAAGATAGTTACCCAGACTACTGGTGCGTCCCCTAGAAATTTGTGGGCACTCTTAAAATGCACACCACAAACTTCAAAAAAGCGATTTCACCATTAAAACTAAAAACACAGGTTTTACACAGTTTGGCAAAATGAAAATGGCAAAACATAGCTAAAATTATCTGTATCTAATACATGACTTCTTAACTATTGTCTGACCACTGAGGTGGTATTTATAAGATTTACAAACTAAGAGGTATACCATTGGAGGTTTGAACCTCTTCTAAAAATAGTAAATTACATTTAATGATGCCCTAACTGTCGAAATGAAGCAAGCCAATAATCGCCCAACATAACAACCCAAATTGAGTTGTCAAGAGTTCAATAACTGGAAGGCATGAGCACGAGAAAAACCCATGTCTTTGATTTTCCTATCACTAGCGTCCAATACCATAATCACCAAATCGCCCATTGTTTTTGTGTAGGATGGAGTTCCAGATGGAGTACCGGACTGAGTGTCGGATGGAGTACCGGACTAAGTGCCGGAAGAAAAAACAAGCTGCAATTTTTCCCTGTGGCACCAAAAAATGTGAATTAGATTCCTGAAAACATAAAAACATACTGAATTACACTCAATATCATAATAAAACACAAATTATGCAAACCTAGTATGGATCATAGTGTTTTGGAACAAAATCTCTTCAAACACTTCGTCAAAACATGAAAACACATATATACATTCGACAAAAGTATCTAATTAATGTCATAAAATCAATCATATCATGGGCCCAACAATCTATAGACTACAGCATGGAGTGATGAGTGTTATAAGACAAATCGGTAGGTGCGGACACTAATAGATCTCTCTAGATCCACCTGGATCTAGAACAAAACAAGACAGGGCACTACTCTTTATCTAGGTTGTGACCATTGAATCTACTACCAGAAAAGGACAAGTAACATACCTTTAGATCGCTTCCCTATGTCTCTGTTGTTCCTGCTTCGCTCCGGTGCTCTCTGCGATCGAGTCCAAGACAACACAAACCAACCAAAGTGAAAAGAATAAAGATATTCAAAAGTCAACCTATGCATATGATCAAGGAATTACACAATAAAATAATGACAATTTTATGGGAAAGGGACATGCCTCCATATCATATTATTGGAAATAGAAGATTACAACTTGATAGCCTTGATGTCGCAAGCTTCCTTTTAGTGGATCTTGGCTCCATCACACACTTTTTCAATAATTGCATGAAGAAGATATAGCCTAGCTTGATAGGCCAAATGAGAGCTCCAAGTTCTTATCCAAGCAGAAATTCTCACACAATTCTTTCACCAATTCTTCATTCAATCTTGCTTAACCATTTCCATGAGAAAAATCTCAATATAAAGGAAGGGGTGAGATGGTTACATGGATGAGGATGATCCCACCAAATCAGAGAAGTTAGTAGAATGCCAACCATACGAATTCCAACTCATCCTCTAGAAGATTCCCTTCTAGAAACCTCGAGACTCCTTTTCCCCAATCCTAAAAAAAGGTTCACACCCTATGTATGGAGAAAACTGTGAGAAGTTCACACCCTAGTTATGGGTGGCCTGTGAGAATGAGGCATTCTCGCACCCTAGGCTATAGGCAGTCTATGAACTCACTTTAAAAATATACTTTCTAGAAGGAGACAAGTGTCACTTTGCTCAGGAAAACGTTCATGTTGGGAGCTTGAATACACCCTTGGTAAGATATCACCAGAGTGACCAAAATCACGTGTAACAGAATGCCCCCCAAAGTATGAGGTCGGAATCTGTGATAGCTGAAATACTTTGTAAACTATGTGTGTGTTAGAAACCAGGAGCACACCTAATCGGAAACCTACAAACAACCAAGCATCGGAAAAACATAGTACCAATTCTGAGGTAGGCATTCCCATGCTCAGACCATAAATGAACGAAATCATAAGCGTAGGTCATGGCCACCAATCATACACCATGGACCCATGCCATCGACATGTTACATAGCCACCAATAATATATCGTGGATCTATGTGAAAATTGTTTGACCTAAAACTGACATAGCCACGTGACATACAAAATGGATCTATGTGCCGACACAAATTATACATACTCCATCGCAACCTGGGCCAAAATAGATGGGACCCAGGGTCTTCAACCCTGTCACAAGTACGAATCTAACCACACGATTACATGTGTTGAAGTCTAGCATGGGAGAAACCACTTGATTACTGGTCATTAATGAAAACCGTTAACAAGCATGAAGGAAATCACCATTGATGTCAGTGACTCCCAAGTTACCAAAGTACAATCCGAATGAATGCGAATATATGAGCTGAAGTTGAGAACTCAGCAGAATCTCTCGATCAGGAATCAATGATGTGAACCCCTGTCGACAACGAGGAGACCTGCCATTAAGGCATGTAGGTTCCAAGGTACTAAATGATTTCTAAGTCTTATGTCTGGATAATAAGTTGGAGTCGACAGAACAAGACTCATCACAGGAGGGCCTTGATGTATCCCCCATCAATGACACAAAATAAGTAACAGATTTCGAGGAGAGAATAGAGCATGGAAAAATGTGGACACAGACATAGAGAAGGCCAACATAGTAAGAATGGACAACTGCAGATGGCCGACTCAATAAAAGGTTGATGTGGACAGCTCTTGAACATATGAATGACATGACCAAGGACTTGGCAGCACTGACTCAAAGATGACCTAAGAAGTGACCTTATAGCAAATCAAATGAGAGACATGGATTTACCAACCCGGATTCGAATGAATAATATGGGGTGTCATGTTCAAGAGCGATGCTTACTACCATTAAAATTAAGATGGAAACATATCCCTTTTCCCAAATTTTCCCCCACCATTTCAGTGAGTACCTCTTTATTTTTACTCAAGCTTGAGGAGGATAACATATGCTTATTGATATAAGCTCATCCTTCGGACGAGTCCCTCAGAGTATGTTTAACGAACCCTAAGAAGGAGTGGTTCGGTCCCATCACGGGTATTTCGATGTTTATTTAATGAGTCCAAAGATATAAAACTCGAAGCTTTTTCATGATTATAGAGTTTGGAAAAACACTCAAAAGAGAACTCTCTCAATTCCTTTTTCATAAAGTAGTCTGAAGAGACCGAAAAAGAGATAAATTATTGCCCAACAGACACTTTCTTCAAATACTTTAACGAGCATGAAAATAGCAAGATCGCTCGACAATCTTTTCATATTTAGAGAGTCTGAAAAGAGCTTAAAGAGGACTCCAGGGGGTTCCTTTTTCGTATAACCTTGATGATCCCGAGAAAGTGATAAAAGTGTGCTCGATTACGTTCTCATGTATTTCTGAGCATGAGAATGAACAAAGACCAAGCTTGAGGTTTTTTCCAAAAACCATAAAAAATACTTAATCATGCGATGAAAAAGAGAAAAACATCTATACTCCTCAGTGTAGACTTAAAAGTCATTATATTTTCAAAAAGTCACACTCATAGGGCTATTAGGCATTAGGTTAAATGAATAAAATAATATAAAAACTTAGAATCATGGTAAAAAGAAAATATAAGTGGGTAAAAAGACTTTTACCAAGAACTTTGCCCAAAAAACCCCTTTTTTACCTCAAATTTCATTGTTCGATCATGGAGAGCACAGGCAACCATTTGGCGAACCGTCTCCGTCCGTGAGGTAAGCTCCCTGTCTTCTACCTTTTCATGGTTCAATTTTTTGTTTTCATTCGCAAATTCCAAGTTTTTGAGTTGGTTTTAGGACCAAAACTCACGCTTAGGCATTCTTGCAGGATAGCCATACGGGACCTGCAAGAATGCATGATTCTCACAGGTGGCCCCAAAGTCACCTGTGAGAACCTCACTCTATGCCAAAGGGGCACCTGCGAGAACTGCAAAATGAAAATTTGAAGTGATTTTTTGCCCAATGAAAAAATGTACCAAGGTTTGAAATGAGTTTTTAACTCTCTTATTATGGTTCTTGTGTAGGTACTTAACCATCACGATGGTTCTGGAGTGGCACGAAAGGGAGCATGAAGAAGATGATGCTATTTCCGGGAATGAATCGGGCACCATTGCTGCTATATGAGACTGTTGTCTCTTGAAATTCTTTCAGATCCCGGGTATGAGGGCCCAAGTCAGGTTGTTGGAGTGTCTTGTCCATATGTGGGATGTGGACCAGCAAGTATTCCACGTGGGGGTCCACACATTGTCCTTGGATATCGAGGACATTTACTTCCTAATAGGATTATCATAGTGTGGGTACCATGCTATCTTGATCGATAGCCAAGGTGGCAGACTCCCAATGAGTGAATATTGTCACGAGGACTATGTTTTAGAGGCAGAAAGAAGCAAAGGTAAGGTTGCTATCTGGGGAGTCCAGGATTTGACCCTTTGCACCATTTTGATCACCATTGCTTGTATGGATGGGAGCATTGCTCCACACATGGATTTCCAAATCTATTTTCAGTATTCCATAGAGTGTAATGAGCCTCGAGTCTTTAACTAGTCAGACGCAGTCCTTCGTAGCGTAAAGAGGCAGTTGACAAAATACAGGAGAGGCAACCTGAACCAATTTGGGTATGGATCACTTTTGGTGTCCTTTCTTGAGAGGGTTCCCTTGCTGAGGTTGCAGGTTGAGTGAGGTTTATGGGATCCAAGGATGTTGAGGTGGTGCAACCTCATGGCCCGACATGTAGCTGGGACAATAATCAAATATAACAATTCATTCTTTGACTAGCTACAGCCACATATGCTGATGGTGGATGATTATGCCTATGTCGGCTTGTATTTTTGAGGGGATCCAAATTTGGCCCTACTTGAGGATGCTCAGTGGGGAGATCTAGGTAAGAAGTACACATTTTTTTCTTTTTAAATGTTTTTGGTAATTTTTATCATATGAAATGTTTTTTATGTTTGCCCAAGAATTGATCAAAAACTCACTTTTGAATGACATAGATGTGGGGCCATATCGACCTCCAGGTACATCTCCTATTTAGCAATGAGGAGAGGTGGCTCTAGTGCCCTGATGGGATGCTGGAGATTATGAGGGAGTGGAGCAAAACTTGGAGGGGATGACTACTGGCATTCCAGATATGGCTATCGGGGAAATCCCTAGGCGGCACCAACGCCATACAGTAGGCGTATCTGAGTCTATTGGTCGACTGCTTCATAGGGTGGCCTGAGTTGTAGTGTGCTATCATGAGCGCCATCCATGACACTATTATGTAGAAGCCATAGGCTTCAAATTTTGATATTTTGGGTCCTTTGGAAAAAAAAAATTGTAAAAGACTTTTGATCGTTATATATACACTTCTACCAGCTTATTTGGTGTTATGTTATACATGTGATATGTGATTGATTTATAAATATCCCAAATGTCTTTCTAACACATAATTAACTAATGCATCTATCAATGTATTTAGACATCTAGGAATGTGTTGATACTTAATATAATCAAAATAACGTTCCAGGAGACGAATTCGTAAATAAACCCGTAATAAGGTAGGACTTCGAATAGCATAAACGTTACTTAACTCTAGTACTACTAGTTGTGAATCAAGTCAGATAATCAGGCTGTGAATACCAAGCAAAATAGTGTCAATCAATACTTCGATGAGGATGTTGTATTCTTCAATGTTATTGGTTTCTCGACCAAGGCATACGCCTCGTAAACTGATAAGTTCATTTGTAGGGGCGTAAATTTCCCAAGTAGCAGACATAAGGTTCTGAGTACTATGGCTAGCACCATCAGTGAAGCCAATGTAGGGTGGCAAAGACTCTGACATATAGAAACCAAGTACAACTCACGATAAGCATTCAAGGGTAGAGGCCGAATAACACAAAATCAAAACAAAGCACTCAAAAAGTACGGTACAAATAAAAATACAAGCACTCATGCACATGTGATCTCATGCATAGTACTTCTTTAAGTACAACCCATTTCTGCGTTCACTCAAAGGGATACCATCATAGTCCACTAACTCGTAGGCTTCTTTCTCTAGAACTCGTTTAACGATATAAGGACCTCGCCACATAGCTTCGAACTTTCCAGCTCCTAGGATATCCTGATCTTGTTCGTATAGGAGAACTAGATCGCCTTCAGAGAAAACACAAGGCTTGACATGTTTGTCGTATGGGGCCTTGATGCATTTTTTCTGGGCTTCTATGACTAGGGTAGCGTCGCGATGAGTCTCGTCTAATTGCATAAGGTGCAACAGATGTTCTTCTTCTACAAAAGTGTTGGGTAGGAGTTCAACGGCTAGTTTTAAGGCGGGTATCTCACATTCAATCGGTAGGATGAATTCCAGGCCATAAACTAGTTTAAACATTGTAAATCTAGTAGTAGACTTAACGGATGTCAAGTACGCCCACAATGATGAAAACAACATCGTGTGCCAACTTGTTTTGTGAATCCCTATCATTCGTCAAAGCATGGCAATAAGGACCTTGTTTATTGCTTCAACTTGGTCGTTGGCTTGTGGGTAATAGGGTGTCGAGTTTTCATGGCGAAGACCCAACTTTTCAGTGAGCTCGAACATCATGAATTTTCTAAAGTGGCTACTGTGATCAGTGACGATAGCCTGAGGAACACCAAAATGAGCAATGATGTGATTGAATATGAACAACGCGGCTGTCCGTCCAGAATTGTCGAATGTTGGCATCACTTCGGCCCATTTTGAAAAGTAGTCGACAGCTACAATGATGTAGCCTTGCCCCTCGATCGAGTGAGGGTGACATGTCATGAAATCGATGGCCCATTTTGCAAATAGACCAATGGACACCACAGGGTGTAGAGGAGTAGGGTGTGATCGGATCTTTTTGTTATAGGTTTGGCAGGCATGGCATTTTTGGATGGAAATGATACAGTCATTAAATAATGAAGGCCAAAAATAGCTAGCATGCAAGATTTTCTGAGCAGTAGCATACCCAGACATGTGACTACCACATTCTCTAGAGTGACAGTCATTGAGGGATTTCTCGGCTTCATCGAAAGTGAGGCAGCGTCAAAAAATTGAGTCAATTCCATGATGATAAAGAGTACCACCGAGGATAATATACTGATGGGCTTGGTATCAGATTCGACGTCGGTCAGTGCTAGACAAATTAGCCCAGAAAGTCTGGGTTTGAAGACATATGATGATATCTCCATACCAAAGGTCATCGAAACTGATTAGGAAAAAAGATTCATCTGGTAATGAATATGCTGCTACGTTTTCCGTCTCAGGGCAGGGAAGATCGCTTATCAACTCAGCAAAAAATACAGATTTCTTGGACTTAGCACATTCGAATTATAAGTCAAACTCTTGTAGTATCATGATCCATTTGGAGTATTTTCCCTTTAGCAGTTGGCGTGTAATAATATGCTGCATAGGGTTGTAGGTAGAAATAACGATAGTTTTGCGAGAGAGGATATAGTGTCGGAAACGTTGTACTACTTGGACGGATGCTAAGGCCATTTTTTCAACATGTAAATACTTGGTTTCGGTAGTTGTGAGATTTTGACTCAAGTAATAGATGACATGTTCATCATGAGAATCATCCTCCTGGACGAGAACCATAGCGATGGTAAGGTTTGAAGCTGTGAGGTAGAGGAAATAATCGTGATGGTAGTCAGGTGGGAAGAGTAGCGGGGCACGTGTCAAGGACAGTTTCAAAGCTTTGAAATCTTTGTTGGCAGTGGTATCCCATACAAACTCGGACCCTTTCTTGAGTAGTCACATAAATCCAAGAGTTAGCTCGGCATAGTTTGGGATGAAATGACGAAGAAATTTTGCCTTCCTTTACAAACTCTATAATTGATGAAGTGAGGAAGGGGGAGGAAGATTGAGAATGGCCTCAAGCTTCAGGGGATCAACCCAGATCCCTTGACGTGAAATGATAAATCCTAGAAGTCAGCCAGATTCTACGCAGAAAACACACTTGTGGGGATTCAAGCATATATGGTAAAATCGATAGCGAAGAAAAATGGCGTGAAGGTGTGTAGGATGATCATCCCGATGCATGGAATGGGTAGGTAAATCATCAAGATATGGCTTCACAATATTCTTGATATCATGGAAAGTGTTAGACATGGCACACTAAAAAGTGGCACCGACATTTTTTAAACCGAATGGGAGTTTCCGGTAAGCAAATGTTCCCCAAGGACAAATAAAAGCAGTTTTGTGTTGGTCCACGAGAACAATGTTGATTTGATTATAGCCAGAGAAATCGTCCATTAGGGAGAAGATTTCACTTCTGACACAGTCTTCGACGATCTGGTCAACAAAGGGGGTAGGAAAGTTGTCTTTAGGACAAGCTTTATTAATGTCCCTATAATCAACACACACACGAATAGTGCCTTGTTTCTTGTCAATGGGAACAAGATTGGAAACCCAGTCAGTTAGAGCCACAGGGTAAATAAAACCAACTTTGAGAAGTTTTTCAACTTCAAGCTTGATAGCGGCTGCTTTACGTGGGTGAACCGGACAAAGGCATTGTTGGACAGGTTTGGCATCTGGGTATGTCTTAATCTCATGTATTACAATGGCAGGGTCAATACCTGGCATTTCTTCATAGCTCCAGGTGAAGATGTCATGAAATTCTTGGAAAAGAGACTTGTAATTGATGACTTCATCATGGGAATATGAAGCTTTGATATGCACATTTTTGACAATTCCAGGTTTGATGGCTATGTCGAGGGGAATCAGGGGTGAAATATTTCTTAGGTTCCCTTCGTAAAGCACATCGTGTGTAGACTCGGGAATAGTAGAAATAACAACAACAGTCGAGGGGGTCGAGAGCTATTGGTAACTCTTGATGGTGTGTTGTTCCAGGAAGAGAATGGAACGATGATGCCCATCATCCCAGGGGGTGTCTTTCATGGACATGACAGACATGATCATCTCATCCATGGGAAAGATGATGTGGAAAGGATCTAGAGATGAATCATCAAGAGAAGGGGTAGTAGGAGTTTCCAATTGAATGGCTTGATAAGTGGATTCAACCAGACTCAAAGGCATTTCATCACCATAGCGAAGATGATCACCTGGGTTGGGGACTGTCTATGGGTCGTGGGGCGCATGGGTGTCATGAAAAAAAGTGGAGATCATGTTGATCGAAGTGACATGTGGATGCGGAACATCAGGCAGTGGAATGGGGAAAGTTCCCATCAAAGAGGAATCTTTGAGAAGACCCACCCCGACGTTCTCATATCTAGGGGGAGTTTTGGAAATGAACGGTACGTTGTAGGTGCACACATCAGAGTGAAAGAAGGCCAATTGGTCAACGGTAATGAATTTTCCTTGGTGTGGAAAATGTACTACACGAAAAAGAGTCGACACCACTACACGCATGGAATCGATCCAGCTGTGACCAAGTAGAAGGTTGTAATCAAGAGGAGCGTCAAAGACTTCCTCTTTGACTTGGACCATTTTTCCTTCTAACATGATAGGCCACAATGGAAGGACACCATAAGGTTTGAAACCAGAGCCATTGAAGCCTTTAAGTGTGTTGTGGGATTCGGTTAAAGGAGGAGAGATTATGGCTTTCCAACAAGTGATAGAGATGACACACGTTGAGGTGCCCTCATCGATGACTGTTCTACAAATATTCTTGTCGAAGACAATAACTTGTATTTGGAACACGAGATGAGGGGGTAATCTTGGACTGTGATATTCCAAGTCAAATATTATTAAATTTGTATCCAGGGGGTCGATTCCACCAATAGCTTTCAACAGTGCCTTCCGTTGTGTAGGAAAAATTTGGAGGACTTCAAGGGCTGACATCACAGATGATTCTTGGGCCAGATCTTCAACTATGTTGTAGTTCTGGGCAGCATGAGCATGAGGATTGAAAGCCGATTTTTGAACAAAACCCTTTGGGGGAGGGTGAAGAACTATATTGAGGCTCGATCGTTCTAGATGAAGAGGACCGTTGGTAGGTGGGGTCAGAGGAGAGGTTTGAACCAACAAAGGTGGTATCATATCAACCTTCTTTTTGGAAGAAGAATAATCTTTGGCATGAGTAGTGAGTGTGATGTCATTCATTTTAAAATCACCGGTACACATTAATACATATGATGTATTAGAAGGGGATGGTTGGTAATGAATGACCATTTGAGCCTGTTGTTGAGAGGGAAAGAGTTGTGAAAATACGACCAGAGTGGAGGGTTTGGGGGTCCCTTGAAGGAACTTGTTAACTTCAGTGCGACGAGGACAATCCTTCATGTAGTGATCATCACCATATATAAGACAAGGATATGGAGGTTTACACTTATCCCTATCATTAATAGGGGGTGCTTTAGTCTTCTCAGTTTGTGGAGTATTTTTGTCCTCCTTGGTCTTACCCTTTCCTCTCTTGGATTTATTTTTTCCGGCGAGGGTAGAATGAACAACATTTACCTTAGAAGTCTTTCTGGTGGGAGGGGTAGGAGATGGAGCATTTTGAACATTAGAAGAGGTAGATTTGGGATTGTTGCCAAAGTTGTGGGCGAAATGAGGTTGGGCATGGAAAGTGCCAATCACACTATCAATAGCATGTGAAGCTGCAGGAGTGGTTGAAGTAGTAGAAGTAGAAGCGTGAGGTGCGTCAAGGAGTAGATCGTAAAGAGTACCCGTTTGCAAATACACGAGGTCTAGATATTAGGCACGACTGATCGCCTGTTCTTCTGTGACAACTCCACCCATGATGATGTCATGAGAAATGTCATTCACAAATGATTTCGTGAACCATTCTGCCAACAATTGATCAGGGAGTTCGAGCTTGATGAGACGCTGTCTGCAACGCCACTCATGAATGTGATCGGAGATGTGAGTGGCTTTGTTCTATTTGAAAGAGCTCAAGATCTCGATTCCAATTTCATATCATATTGGTAGCTAGTAATGGGTGAGAAAATCCATGGCAAGGGTGTTGAAGTCAGAGAGGAAACCTCATGGTAGTTCTATGTACCACTTCGCGGGGGACCCTGTGAGGGTTCGTTGAAAAAGACGTAGGTGAATAGAATCATCCATCAAAGAGTTGGATGAACACCAAGGGTGAAAAGTCATGACTTGATTGTTGGGATATTCACCTGGTTTGCCATCGAATTTAGGGATGTTCGATGGTAATTTGGCCAGTATTGTGGGCCAGTGAGGAGAGTGATGGATAGGATCATTCAAAATTCTCAACAGATCCGGTAGGTCCAAGGTGGATAAAAAGGGTAATTGTCTATTCACATGCAGGTACTGGTGACTTTGGGGAGGGATTCTCATCGATAGACCAATCGGGCCATAACCAGTGTGCATAGAATGCGATGATCTAGGTAGGTTTGGTTGTTGGTGTGGAGGCAAGTAATTCACAGGGTTATATCCTTTAATAGAAGTATGGGGTTGGGGGTTTGAGCCCCATATAGGATTGGATGTGCCTCGGTATGGTTGGCCTGTGCTGGGGGGAGCGATAGAGCTAGCCTGAGGTTATTTCCCCCCAGTCGAGAAAGGATTATGTTGAACGAGATAATTCTAGTACTAGGCCAAGGGCGAAGGTATATTTTGTCCAGAGGGTGGGGTCAGCTGGGGTTTCCCTCCAATCGGGGGTTGAGTCCCAATCGAAATTTATCCTATAAGAGAGGTTTGGGTCTAGCCTCCTTGGTGAAATTTTCCACCAATAGGAATCTGGTAATTAGATGTGAATGGTGGAATTGTGCCACTAGGATTCGTACCTCCGACAGAAGACGTAAGAGGTCCTCTGAAGGGGGGTGGAGGAAGTGTTGGAATGAAACTGGGAGGGGAGTGCCCAGAAGGAATGGAATCACCAAGAGTCCTGAATGTCGTCTGTGTAGGAGTGGGGATAGAAGCATTTAATGCATGATATCTGGGTGGAAGGGTCGGGGTGATTCAGGGTGAAAGCGGTGTAGCAATGGGGGCTTAGCTAGCCACGGTAATCTCGGTATGAAGACTCGTAGTATCCGTGTAATGGACCATTTGTAGAGGGAGGGTCAAGATATGGTCGACTCATGGGGTGTTTGTTCCAGGAAAATAATATGCACTCATAAAAGGTACTGCGTCTAAATCAAAGGTTTTGGGTATCTCAGGTGCGACAGTGATATCAACGCCTGCTCCTGATCCAAAAAGATCTTGTCTAAAAATGTCAGTGGCCAAAAAATGATCCTAACCCTCAGGTCCTGGGAACGGTCCAGTTGGTGATCTAGAAGACTGAACAACTAGTTCTCCCGAAGAAGTCAGTTGCAGAATATGTCTCTCAGAATCAGGGTGAAGTCGAAAATCCTCTGGAGAATTGAAAATTTGGAATTGTTCTAGAGAGCTAGTTCTCTCCACTCATGGAGTGGTTATGTCATAGACTTCACTCTGTTGGGGATATCCCTCTGGTGAGCTAGTAGAAAAGGGTTGAGAACCTTCCATATCTTCTGGCGGTAAAACTTGCATTCTACATGAACGATGTGGAGGATCAATTGTGATTGAGTTAACAACTTACAAAAGAGATTTAAAAGCCTACTTGGGTAGACAAGCAAGATGCGCTAGCAAAAAATCTATGGAACAAAACCAAGAAAACAAGACCTTCTAATTTCATAGTCACTAGTTGGTAATGAAATCCAACGTCGCAACGACGAGACAAGAAGGGGTTGGGCTAGGGTGGAAAAGATACGTTGACGACCTTCTTAACGGACTTACACCCTGGTGCAAGCTACCACACATAATCATGGGTATACCCTCCAAGGAGTCTAAGTGAGTCTAGCCAACGTCGATTCCAGGTACCGTGAAGACTTTTCCCTTCACAGTCACCTTGTGTAAGAACCTAAGAAGATAGGAAACTAGGGTTACCACCAACAAAAACAATGCCTGGGGGAACAGTCAACAGTCTGATCCACATGCAAGGGCAGGGTATCTGGCCCGAAATTAGCTTGAGAGGCTTCCACTCATCATTGTGGGTATACCTTCAAGTGACCCCCGTAATATGTGCAATCTCTACACTGATATCAACAAAGCAGGGTGAGTAACTCTGTCAATCTCGATGCGACCTCAGGTTTGACCCTTGTGTGAGAAGGGCTTCCCAGGACAAAATTTTGCAAATGGAATTTGACACTCCTTATCACAAGATGCTNAGTGGAATTTGACACTCCCTATCACAATATACTATTGTGTGTTTTGTACTTTGGAGAGTGTGTCTCACTGCCTGTTCCAAAGCTCTAGCCTAGCTAATGTTGGTGCATCAAAGCCCTAGAAAAAGTTGCTAGTTAAATTTTACAACATCGCAATATTATTAAGGGTTGTTGTTACTCAAGAAGACATGGAGATGAAACCAATGTTGTATGAGACTCTGACCCAAAAATGTGTGGATAAGAATGAAATATACCAGTTTTGTTCGATGAATCGTACTTACGAGAGGGATAGAAGAATTTTCCAGAACAACATGAACTATAGTGCACGAATCTTTTAGATGCAATATCAAACAATCACTCATAATGCAAATTTTCTATTCTTGTTTTTTTTTCAATATTTAAATGCCACTATTTTCAAATAACAAGTTTCTTAGAAGAAAATGCCTTTAATTTCAATTAGAACCCAACAAGAGAGCTAGAACTAAAAGAATAAGCAACTAATGAAAACAAAAAGAACACATAGCAAAATCCCAAATAAATCTTTCAATGAAGACAAAAAGACAAACTGACCAAAAAAGTCTTTTCAAATGAACATGGGTAGATGTTTCCAAGTAACGGGCAATTTGAGAAAGACAATTAATTCCAACTTTTAAAACCGATCACCGGTTCCCAACCAAACAAGCACTCAGATTCTAGGATCAGAGATTATATCCTTGCTAAGAAGAGGTCAAGAGATGAAAGTTGAGAAAAGATGAACAAAAAGAGTCTTTGATTTCCAAAGACCGATCGTTTACAAAATCCCAAGTCAAGAAACAATCAATCAGTGGCCCAAGAAGTTCTTTTTCAGACACACATACAAATATGGGCATCTGAGCAAGCAAAAACGTTAATTCCAAAAATTTGTAAATGGGTTCCCAGGCTAGCAGTAATGTACAATGCAAGAATGGATCATTCTCACAGGCTGGTCACAAGTAGAGTGAAAGAATATTGCACTGGACTGAAATGTAGAGCACGAACTCAAGGGGTTCTCATAGGCCACAGAGAGGTTCAGTGTGAGAAGGCCTGAAACTAGGAAAAATTTTGGAAAAAGAATTTTTCCAAAATGGGAATTCTGGACCCAAAGAGTCTATTAGGGTCTCCTAAAGACTCAGAGATTGATAGAAATGAAAAACTATAAGGCAAGAGAAAATGATCAAGGAAAAACACCAAAATCCACCAAAAAATGCGTTGTATCCCCAGTGGAGTCACCAATTTTGTTATAAGACAAATCGGTAGGTGTGAACACTAACAGATCTCTCTAGATCCACTTGGATCTAGAACAAAACAAGACAGGGAACTACTCTTTCCCTAGGTTGTGACCATTGAATCTACTACCAGAAAAGGACAAGTAACATACCTTTAGATCGCTTCCCTATGTCTCTATTGTTCCCACTTCACTCCGGTGCTCTCGTGCGATTGAGTCCAAGACAACACAAACCAACCAAAGTGAATAGAATAAAGTATATTCAAAAGTCAACCTATGCATATGATCAAGGAATTACACAATAAAATAATGATGATTTTATGGGAAAGGGACATGCCTCTGTATCATATTAATGGAAATAGAAGATTACAACCTAATAGCCTTGATGTCGCAAGCTTCCTTTTGGTGTTTGTTGTCTCCAACACACACTTGTTCAATAATTGCATGAAGAAGATCTAGACTGGATTGTTAGGCCAAATGAGAGCTCCAAGTTCTTATCCAAGCAGAAATTATCACACAATTCTTTCACCAATTCTTCATTCAATCTTTCTTGACCTTTTCCATGAGAAACCTCTCAATATATAGGAAGGGTTGAGATGGTTACATGGATGAGGATGATCCCACCAAATCAGAGAAGTCAGTAGGATGCCAACCATACGAATGCCAACTCATCCTCTAGAAGATTCCCTTCTAGAACCCTCGAGACTCCTTCTTTTCTCCAAGCCTAAAAATAGGTTCGCACCCTATGTATGAAGAAAACTGTGAGAAGTTCGCACCCTAGCTATGGGTGGCCTGCGAGAATGAGGCATTCTCGCACCCTAGGCTATAGGCAGCCTGTGAAATCACTTTAAAAATATGTTTTCTGGAAGGAGACAAGTGTCATTTTGCTCAGGAAAAAGTTCATGTTGGGATCCCAAATACACCATTGGTAAGATATCACCAGAGTGACCAAAATCACATGTAACAATGAGTCATGGAGATGCTCGAACTGAGGTTACGAGAATCTAGAGATAGTGTGGAGATATTGCGGCCCATGGGAGTCTGGATATAGTCTAGTGTGGAGATGTTGCGGCCTGTGGGAGTCTGGATATAGTATAGTGTGGAGTCGTGGACTATGGAGATGTTGTGGGTAGAGTCAGGAAATTTGGATGTAGCCTATGGGAGATGTAGTATGGACTCTGGAGATGCTGCGGGCTTGAAATCGTCAGTCGGTATAGTCGATTGCCGACTTCCTAGAGGCTTGGAGCATTTGGTCACTGGGTGTAACATCCCCTTCCACCCAAAGTTCATGGTACACTACCTTCAAGCCCACCCTTGGAATTATTTATCTTACCGATACCTTTTTAAATTAATAAGGATGCATAAAAGAAAATATCTAATGACATGCACAACAATAACCATCAAGCATGCATATTCTAAAGATTCAATTAAACAATAAATAAATAAACAATGAAATACATTCATATACAGGTAAATAATACGATAACAGAGATAAATTATCTTTGTAAAAGATGACACCAACTTGTTGCAGACCAAGGACGTTCCACCCAACCATAGACACTACTACTCCAAATATCAATAGCATTGTAACCCCTGAGCTAGGGCTATGAATCCACAAGGATGGTTCCAGAGTGTTATTTGGCTTCCCAAACGAGTCAGTACTCAATCTCTCACGGGCTTTCCCAGCACTCACAACAATCCAAGTACCCATCTCTCTTCTACATAGTCTGCACCACCTAAGAGAATGGACCTCCACCCTTCCCTGCCACGCATTCCCTAAGGCAGTCATTCTCCTTCCAGGTCTCTCATGCAACTGGTCTAGAATCTCAATGTTGGAACTCTCAAGACTCGCAGCTTTGAACAAAGTTGGACACAGGCCAATGCATCTCAGACATGCAAGCCTCAAGTCATGGCTGGATTACACCAATGACCACTACAACCAACAATACCATGGCTACTCTTCCACAGTTCATTTCCCTTTCCCAAGCCAAGACACAAATGAGGATGGATCAAAGAGTGATAGGTAAGGATGAGATGAATGAACAAGTGAGAAAGTGAATGTACGCATGAACCAATGAGCAAGTGGATGAGCGAAAACTAAGGAGTGATCGAGCAATCAACCAACCCCCCCCAATAGACCAGGGGTGGTTTTAAGTATTTCATGGGGAATAAAGAACCTCCTGGACTCCCCCAAGAATCTCATGTAACTGATCCAATCCCTTAGACAAAAGGATAATTAAAATAGGATATAACATTTATCCCCTCAAGCCGCCTCTCTAATGGAATAATATCCCCCTATAACTCTAGTTCTTGTCTGTCTAGCAGTCAACGATGTGTGTATTATTAATAATGATCAAAACATTACATTTCTTAGGAACACTGGCCTTTTAATAAGTGTTTGGGCACTCTGGCCTCTCATCATTGTAACAATACATTATTTAAAATGGGGGTTCAAAACCTGAGGTGTTACATCCCCTCCCCCTTATTTTGGCACTCACCTCAGTGCATATACCAAATAGAGATCAAAATCTCAAAATTTATTCAAAAATATGTAGTTACTCTACTTGCATGGCATCTTCATGCTCCTAAGCAACATCTTCAGGACTGTAGCAGGTCCACTAGACTTTTACCAGTTCTATAACTCGATTCCGGAGCATTTTGACCTTTTTGTCCAATACCCGCACTGGCTGAACCTGAAAGTCGCCCTTTGTCTCTACCTGAATAAGATACCAATCAATAACATGGTTAGGATCATGTACATATTTCTTTAGTAAAGAGACATGAAATACATTATGCACATTCATGGAAGTAGGCAATGCAAGCATGTATGCAACTGGCCCTATTCTATCCAATATTTCAAATGGACCATAGAATTTGGCTACCATCTTTGTACAACTACCCAATTTCAAGGATATTTTCTTGGGCTTCACTTTCAAAAGTACATGCTCCCCTACTTTAAATTCTCTATTTGTCCTGTTCTTATCTACATAAAATTTATGTCTATCCTTATCTGCCTTTAAATTCTTCTTGATCTTAACCATCTGGTCTTCCATATCCTTGAGAAACTCTGGCCCAAGTACCACTCTATCTGCTAGGTTGTCCCAACTCACTGGAGTATTTCATTTCCTACCATACAAGGCTTCAAATGGGCTCATTCACAATGAAGCTTGATACCCATTATTATATGAATACTCAACCAAGTGTAATTAATCTTCCCACTTAGATGGCTTATCCATCACATACATTCTCAGCATATCTTCAATTACTCGGTTGACCCTCTCTATTTGTCCATTTGATTGTGGATGGTATGTTGTGCTAAAATTTATATTTTTACCAAATCATTTAAACAATCCCCTCCAGAAATTGGAGGTAAACCTTGTATCTTTTTCCAAGACAATTGTCCTAGGTATCCCATGCAACCTAGCAATCGCTTTCATGTAAATTTCTGCAATATTAGTCGTTGTATGGGTTGTTTTTACAAGAACAAAATGAGCAGCCTTGGTTAATTTTTCAACCACCACCATGATTGAATCATGTTTCCTTTTTTTCCTAGGTAATTTAGTAATGAAATCAATGGTTATCACTTTCCATTTCTTCTCTGGGATTGGGAATGGCTGTAGAAAACCCATTGGGTGCCTGTAATGTCCCCCACCTCTTAGAGAGGTAATGAGGAGACTCAGTGGCCTGGGCACCCCCACTAGGTCATAGTCTCACACTGAAGGGGGGAAAAAGTCAAGAAGTTAAAAGTTATATTTTTAAGTTGACTTAAGAAAGGAAA
>SNQJ01S0073934.1:0-25898 GCA_010110895.2 Picea sitchensis | reverse complement strand
CTTGTGCTTCTACATCTTGAATATATTGTGATCGTCATGTGTTGATGAATCTTGTATGCACTTAATAACTCAATAAATTAGTAGTAGTTAGTGATTCCAAGAAAGAATTTGGCTTGGGATCATTACAGGCCTATGCCCAACCTTCATCTTATGACATTCCATACATCGAGGGATGTAATCAACAACATCCTTTTTCATTCCCATCCAAAAGAATTGTCTTCTTACTACTGCAATCTTTTCTGGTAACCGAGATGTCCAACATAAGGAACATCATGCATTTCCTTCAATACCAAATTCCTTAGTTCTCGATAACTAGGAACATAGATTCTATTATTATGCATGAGTAATCCATCTTCCTTTATCTCATACTCCTTTATTTTTTGTTGTACATCTCCTTGTTGTAATATTTCCTTTACTTGTAGGTAATGTTGATCCGTAACAAGATCATCTAAAATTCTTCTCTTCAAGTTTGATTGATGCATATTGACAGCAGTAGAATGCATGAAATGCACTCTCCTACTAAGTGCATCGACAAATTTATTATCTTTATCTTTGATATGCTTGATATCAAGGTCATATTCACTTAAAAATTCTAGCCATCTTGTTTTCCTGGCATTCAAGGTTGGTTGTTCAAAAAGATACTCCAATCCAATGTTGTCTATCCTTAATTCAAATATCTTCCCCATTAGATAATGCCTCCACATCCTAAAGGTGTGGACAATGGAAGCAAGCTCCAAGTCATGTGTGGCATAGTTCCTCTCATGCTCCTTAAGATTTTTGGGCTCATAACCAATGACATGTCCATTTTGCATGAGGAATCCCCCAAGTCATTCCTTACATGCATATGTACATACCAAAAAACTTTCATTTTGGGTTAGCAATCTTTAACATAGGTGCACTAGTAAGTAATTCCTTCAATGGATTAAAATTCTCTTCACACTTAGGTGCCCATTCAAATTTAGTTCCCTTCTTTTTCAAAGAAGTGATGGGATGAGAAATATTAGAGAACCCTACTAGGAACCTTCTGTGGTAACCATCTAATCCCATAAAATATATGACTTCTGACACATTTATGGGTGTTGGCCATCCTCTAATCGCTTCAATATTATCTATATCTACTGCTATGACCTGCTCAGAAATAATGTGTCCCAAGTAATGGATCTGATTTTGATAAAAAGAACACTTACTCAGCTTGGCATACAATTGATGTTTTCTCAGCACTTACAATACCAGTCTTAAGTGATGTTCATGCTCCTCTTCAGACTTAGAATAAACAAGTATGTCATCCAGGAACACTATGAAAAACTTATCAAAATAATTTCTAAATATACCATTCATTAAGAACATAAATACAATTGGTGCATTATTCATTCCAAATGGCACCACTACAAATTCATAATGCCCATACCTAGTCCTAAAGTTTGTCTTATGAATGTCTTCTTCATTGATTCTTAATTGATGGTATCTTGACCTCAGTTCAATCTTTGAAAATATCTTTGCTCCTCTTAGCTAATCAAAGAGGTCATCGATTTTGGGTAGAGGATACTTCTTCTTTATAGTATACTTATTTAGTTGTTGAAATTCAATACACAACCTCAAGGTTCCATCCTTATTTTTGAAAAAGAGTGTTGGTGCTCCCCAAAGTGAAACAATTAGACGTATGTACCCTTTCTTCAAAAATTCCTCCAACTACATTTGTAATTCTTTTAACTCTAGTGTGCTCATTCTATAAGGTGTTTTTGACACCGGGGAATCTCCAGGCACTAGATCAATTGAGAAATCTATCTCCCTTCTTGGTGGAAACCCTAGTATTTCTTGGAATACATATTCAAATTCCTATAGTACCGATAAATCTTCAAGGCTTGGCCCCTTTGTATTTTATGGCTCTTCCATATGAGCTACATACAATTGACATCCTTTTCTAAAACATCTCTTTAGTTGTAAGGTTGAAATATCCCTTGTAGATATGGGTCATGGAACTCCTTTCACAGTGCTTTATTTTCCATCTCCATAAAGACATGTAAATTTCTTGCTATGACAATCTAGGAAAACTTGATGATTTTCCAACCAATCCATTCCAATTAGAATATCATAAGACCCCAAGGGTATGATATTCATATCATCACTAGTATTCACATGATTAACACTTATGGAACAACTTGTGACCATATCATGGATTCTCCTTTTGGTTCTAGTGGCTAGCTGAACCAAAATTGATTTTCCAAGCTTAATTTTCTCTAAATGTAATCTATCCACTAATTTAGGATCAATGTAACAATGAATTGATCCTGAATCAAATAAAATAGCATCGGGATGATTTATTATCTTACCTTCCACCTCGATCATATTGGACTAGTACTCTACTTTTCGATCATCTAAATATGCATAGATTCTTCCCATATCTTTGACTGTTGTAGCTTCTGGACGTTGTGCAAAGTCTTCACTATGTCCTTTCTGTGTGGGAAATCCTTGTACATGTGATCTTCTTTACATCCCCAACATTGGATTGGTGGTCTTCCCCTTTTTTCCAAGGAGTCTTTTTTCTTGGATTCACCCTTAGCATACTGATATTGATGGTTTCTATTACGCTCATTCCTATTGAAGGGAGGTTTGAATCCTTTCCTCCTCTAATCGAACTTCTCCTTCTTCTTATCCTTCCAAGATTTCTGCAGGGATTCTCTTCCATGGTCTTTCTCATACAGGTATTTAACCTTCTTGATGGCCTCAGTCAAGGTCTTGGGCTCATCATAAGTAATATTTTATTTATAAAAGGTTGGCAGTCCACTTAGAAATATCTGTATCTTTACCTTTTCATCGCTTAAAAACCCAACATATTTTAACAATCCCAAGAATTTCTTCTCATATTCTTCCATAGTCATGCCTCTGTTGATGGGCGAAATTGACCGTCCGTCAACTGGGAGAGTGGAACCGGTTCGGGGTTGTCTAATAACCCAAGCCATTTGGGATGAACCACCCTGACGGGTTTAGCGGCTCCGTTAGACGATCTAAGTCCTAAGAAAACAAAAAGAAAACTACTCTAAATTAACTACTCTAACTAAAAACAACTATTAAAACAAACTAATAAACTAATATAACTAAAATTAACTATTAAAACAAACTAAAAAAATCTAACTATTCTATATATACAATCTGCTATCTAATACTATGCTAACTCTAAGAAATTAAATATCTAACTATTAATAGAAATAAATCTTATTCACAAAATGTACAAAATTTACAATTTACAGATTTGAATGAAAACCTGAAAAACTCATTTGCATTATGTCCTAAGACAGCGAGCCATCGTTTTTTTTTTTTTTTACGATTTTATGAAAAAGAAAAAATAAAAAAAACTAACTGAACTAAACAACTAATATACTAACTCTAACTACAAATCTAAACTACACATATATCTAACTAAACTACTTAAATTATATTAACAAATTAACTACCAAATAAATAACAAACTGACCTAGATAAACGCTCCAAGTTTGTCCTGTATGCAATGATTGTCTTAGCTGATCGGAGGGAAGAAACCCACACCGAATTATCCACTATCTTCTCATAAACTAGAAGCGGTTGTGCTCTTCAAATATAATTACAGGACGAACAAGACTTAAAAAATTTACAACAATCTTATGATTTATAAATCTTCATAGTTAGATAAACCTAAATGCAAAGATCTATACGAAATGATTCAATTAACGAAGAAGAGAAATATGTGATTCATTAATTAAAACAAAGTAATTGTTGTACTTTTTAAATGATGAAAGAGATCAGATATGTATAACACATTAGTCAAATCATATCATCCTGTAATAGATTATGATAGCTAAAGTAGTCTATAATCAACTGCAAAGTGACATGCATAAACTTGAAACAAAAGCTTGATATATTGAAAGCGAAAGCTATAGCAAGACATCAACTCTTGTCTCAGTTTGTATTAGAAATCCATGGCCTGGTTCTCCCACAAGTGAGGATGCTCCTTATTACAAAAAACAATAAGTATTTAAAGACCTCCCATAGGGTAAAACATCCCTGTGGAAGTTATCAAAACTGTTTACAGAAAATCTGGGATGATATCCCAAGTTTGACTAAACTAGGAACCTAAAATAAAACTGTATCACACAAATATTTCCTAGACTGCCACAGCATGTCCAATGCAATTCGAATGTACCTGACAGAGGTCAAAAAGGAAAATTTAAGAGGATATTTTTTTGATAAAGTCAATAAAAATCTAGTTCTAAAGACTAGCTACAGAATCTTGTGATTCTGTAGTTGGTCTAAATCAGACACAGAATTAGCATTAAAATCAACTCAAATCTTTAAAGAATTAAATTAAAACTATTAACAAGTATCTAATTGCTATTTGAAAGACAAACGAATCATTCAAATTGAAATTGTTATACTAATTTGAGATCAAAACAAGACTAAGATCAATCAAACGACTACGGAGATGCATATACTCTGTTTCGTTTGTTGTCGCAAAATCGGGTAAATGGAATCATATTGGATAGCTGACAGTAATGAAATCGATTCATAACCAATTGAAATCACAAATAGTTTCTTCAGCTATCCACAAAATCACTTCGAATCCAAACCAAATTAACAGGATCATTTTCTCAAATTGATCACAATATATTAAACACAACAAACGATCCATGTTATTAACGAATCAAATCAAAACTGGTATGTAAACGAAATCATAATGTATTCAATAGGTTCATAACAAGGTTTGTGGGATTCTCCCAATCGTTTATTATTGCCAATTGGGGGTGAACGAAATCAATCGACTTTCAATGAAATTATTACTAGAATTCATTTCAAAATGAAGTATTAACCGAATTTCATCATACGAATTCGACAGAGATAACATAAGTCGATCTGAGTTAACAAACTCGTTTTGAAAATTAAAATCAACAGAGCAGAATCAAGTCTATTTTCGATACGAATCCAACTCATGAAAACAATCATGCTAACTCAAAATATGCAACAACCCAATCAAATCAAGAGCGAATCAAACAGTTTGAGTTTGACATAGTCGTTGTGGATCAAAACAGTTCCATGATTTCGGCGAAGATATCTTCTACACAGGCTAAATGAGAATATCGTTTCCATTCAAAACAAAGTCATTCTTTCCAAATCAGAGTCGAACAGAGTTGTATTCTTGATTTAGAAGATTACATCACATAACATATTAAAAGATCATAACAATCAAACTCACGAAATCATTCCAAAATCACACCATAAAATTAGAGCCGATATAATCCAACCACAACGAAATCATACCAAATCAAAACATGGTTGTGCTCTAATTTTAGCATAAAAAATCTCCTGTACAGGTCAGATACAAAAAAATCCAAGTGAAGGCACACACCATTGGTCACATTAACTCACACCAACAGACAAATGAATCAAACCCAATGAAAACCAATCAATTGCTAAACTGGGCATGACCAAATCGTGTAACCAAATCAAAACTTCATTTAATTTTAGCAAAATGAAAACAATGTACAGGATGAAAAACATAATCGTTTTTTATATGGCTATAACAGAGTCATTTAGAACTATAGACAGAGCTATTTGAAAACCAAACTCAATTCATTATATTAATCCTAGCAATTCACAAAACGAAAATGATATCGAAATTCATACTTGGATGATGAGCAGACAACTTGATCATGACATTTTGGAATTCACAAAGGCTGTAGCCGATTCAACATTCCTAAATACGAATAGTTTTCTACTTCCTGTCATTTGCTTGAAGCTTGTCCCTTTAGCTTGTCAACACTGTAACTTGATTTTCCAATGATTTGATTTCCGACTGTAATAAGGGAACGTCGGTATAGTAGCATTCCAACCACACATTACATTGGTCACATGATGACTGTCCGGGCTTCGAAAATGTAGGTGAGGGTTTGATTAAATCACCGAGGGTTTCACTAGGAAGCTTGGTTCCTGGGTAACTAGGATTATTCTTTAGGCAAGGGGGTAAATTAGAAACGAATTCGTAGGGTGGCTCGGAGCACAATCCTTGGGAGTAAGGGTACTCACTAGCTAGGAAGCGTTCAATGTCAGAGTCCGAGTCTTCACTGAGGACTATGGGATTCTGCTCAGCACTAGGTTTAGGTTTATTCCTAGCAAGTCTTGTTATAAGTCGAGCATTCTTTTTACCTTTTCCATCGATAGTAGGGTTTCCCTTGACCTTTTTTCTCACAGGATTTTTAACAGCTTGAACCCTCTTAGTTATAACATCAGTAGATCGATATCAGGGTCAACCGAGGGTTTAGGAGAGGGCAGTAGGACATGGAAAGGCACGGGTGGCTCGAACTTAGTTTCACTAACCACAGGCTTGTCAATTTGGACAGGCTCTATATCAGCAAAACCATTTCGAGAGATAAAAGCTTGCCAACTATCACCAAGAAGATGTAAGTGGTGAAAAATGATGAGTCTGATTAGGCCATGGTGGAACAAGATACTATTGGCATTTTCTCATTTAAACCTTTTTGACATTTTATAAAGTCTATGCTGGAAGTAAAATGGCATATTCAATGGATAACCCATAAAATTCATTAACAGTGGTAGGTGATAAAGAAAAACCAGTCCATATTGACCCTCACAGGTCACGAATTGTTTAACCACCATCAAAAGATCATGCCACCTTGGTTTAAGTGTGGAAATAAGCATACCTCTATCACAGGATGTAACCTTTCATGAGATGAACAGTAGTGGCCATGGCACCTCCTCAACTTTAGAATTTTTAAACCATCACTGGCCCATGGCTGCTAACCCTGTGGCAAAGCTAATGAACTCTTCATTGATTTCAAGATGAATGTCACCTATCTTGGCCCTACACCCATCAAAAGTCAGGGTGAACTGCTATGCAAAAAATAGATTAAAACCCTCAAACCTCTGTACAAACGTGAGCCAACCACTATCCTCTAAGTCTTTCCGGGCATTATCGAATAGTAGCAAGGCTTGACTACCATTCGGTTCAATTCGCACCACCGGCTCCATAGAGAAGAGCACACGGTGGTCGATGTGAATGAACCAGGGTTTGAATCATAGCATACACGGGAACAGAATGCTCAAAGGGTTACCTGATGCTAGCAGAGTCAAAACAGGGATAGGGGTAAGCATTAATGACATCGTGCAAAGGTGGTGGGGCTATTTCTGTCCATGCAGAATAGTCATTACCAATGGTACAACCGCCAACGCTTTCAACTATTCAAATCACAATGCATATGTTTTACAATTATGCCATTTCAATGAATCAAATGAAACCTTTGGTAAGTGGATAAACCAATCGCGCAATCAAAATTTATGCTATAGTTTTAAAACCAAACACACAAATCGAAACCAATACCAAGTTAATGCCAAAGGTTTTGATAACATGAACTAGGTGTCATATTAAATGATATATATCAAGGGTTTAACCATAACACCTATGTATTTTTATGAAACCAATGGTCAAGTAGATCAAATCAAAGAACATGTAAATCCAATCACCAATGCATCACAACCTCAATTACTTATGAAACGAAATTACATAATCAAACAAAGAATGTCCAATGAGTACAGATCAAAAGGTTTTTCCAAAAGTAAAATGCAATGGGCATATCGACAAGAATGATAACGACAATTCAATAATTATTTTAATGTGACTTCGAAAGACCAAGTTTTCACGCTTACAGTCGTGAAAACAAAAACGAATGTAAGTGTTCAAATGGCGCAAAAATAAAAGTGTCGTTTATTTGAGCAATGCGACGAAAAATTAAGGTTTGCAAAACATTGGTGTAGGCAGCTTATAAGATAGTAGAAAAATGTGAATTGGCTACCAACAGCTTCCCAACCTAAGTTCAAAGAACTCCTTCATTTTCTAGTCATAGATATGATCTTAGAGGTAATCCTTCTGGAAGTACTTCTTGAACTACTTCCAAGTGATCCTATTCTCATTAATGTGTTCAACTTTCTTCAGTTGATCCCACCACATTGCATCTTTCCCAAGTAAATGGTAGGTGAAGATTCATGCTTCTAGATTTGATGAATATTCATGAAATTGAAAATATCTCTTGAGTCCAAGAAACCATGCTTCAATGTCATCCTCCCTTTCTCTTTCACCATCAAACGATGGTGGATTGAGCTTCCTCAACTCTCCTTGCAAACTGTCCACCTCTTGTCTCCTTCTTTGGTGTCTAATAGGAAACACCTCTGGACTACTTATGGAATCTTCTAATGCATAAAAATTTCATTTTGAGTAAGGAGGTGAGTGGTGTCTATGAGCTATGTTGGAAATTATCGAATAACCAGCTCTTCCATGTTCCTCTCTTCTTTCCTAAAACCCACCTTCTTCCTCTTTTTTTGAGTTTGATCCCTTCTTCATTTACCTCTGCAACTAATTTAAGCTCTACAACACTCAATAATTTGTCTGGCTTTTCTCTCTCATCAGTATCTCACTGTCTTGTTTGTAGCTATGCATTTTTATTTTCATGCTTCTTACAGTTTCTATTAATGTTTCCTTCTCTTGCATCCATTGGAATCTGTCTATGCATTACCCACTCTCATATTATGGCCTTCGACCTCTCTTTCATGGATGGAGGATTCCTCACCTTCTCCCATCTCTCGAATATTCATTTCGAGATGATATGTTGAATCTCTTATTTATGAAAAATGTGCTAGTGACCATTTTGTTAGAATTATGCATATGATAAAAAAAAAATTCCAAACCATGTTACACGTCCTTTTTCTTCTCAATTCATGAAGAACATATATGTATCAATATACACCATATAACACTTCCATGTTATCCCTTAGCCGATACATAATTTAATTATGCACAGGAACTCCCTTCAAACCACCTCCCTGGGTTACCACGGCTTGAAACCACGACCAAATCCTTCCTGGCACTTCAAAACCTTCAGCCAGGACCAGATCAATGGTCCTCACCCTCATTCATGATCAATAGTCAAGATCCACTTCAGGATTTCGGCACTTTCGACCTCCACTTTCCCCCAGAGTACTCTGTACCCAAATTTCTAGATCAAGCCCCACATGTGCACCTCAAATCAATGAATCTAGTCCACTTCGATACTTCGGCCTTCAGAAGTCTCAACTTTCCCCACTTGTTTCCTCCCAAAACTCTTCCACCTAGATTTCACAATCTTTCGATGCGTGTCCTCCCATATATCAATGGCTATGAATTTCTTTGGCTCTTCGGGCTTCAAGAGTTTCAAAATCTCCACCTTCACTTTCTCCCGTAGTGTTTTCTTTGGAATTCAGTGATCCGTCTATGCGTGTCTCTCACAAATCAACGATTGTGAATTGCTTTGTCTCTTCGAGCTTCGGGAATTTCAAACTCTCCTCCTTCACTTTCTCCCGAAGTGTCGATCCTCCAAAACTATACAATATTTACTACCACGTGTCTTCTGGGATCAACAGTCAATATGTACTTCAAACTTCGGGCCTTTGGGAGTTCCCGACCCAACGCAAACTGTCACATCGTTTTCCTCTGAAGTGCCCAATCTCTAGACTGGATGATCTTTCGCCACGTGGTGAAATACTAGTAGTGGACACGTGGCCCAAGAAGTTGGGTGACACATGTCACATTCTAACTCGCATTTTAATCCTCCACAGGATCAAAACTCACTGACACATGGCACACATCCCATGTGTCCATGTCATCCCAAGTGATGTCCGCGAGCCACACCACTTTGGAATTTTGGGCTTCAAAATATTTTACGCTTGCACTCCTCAAGTCTCCCGAGCTCTAAATTTTCAAACTGGTTAACCTTCCAAGGTCCACATCACCTCTAGGTGATGTCATCATGCCCCACCACTTCGACTGTTCAACCTTTGGAACTTTGGGCTTCGGGAGTTTCCATACTAGTGCACTCCAATTTTCCTGAACTCTGAATTCCCAAACTGACCAATTTGTCAACGCGTGTCTCCATTATCAGACGTTCCATATTAACTCTATACTTTGGGACTTTGGGTAGTTCTGGATTTTCACATTTGTCTTTTTTCTGAAGTGGTTATCCACTAGAGTACAGGATCTCCTGCCACGCGTCCACTTTGATCAATGGTCTAGATCTACTCTGGATCTTCAGAGCTTCGGGCTTCGAGAGTTCTTTACTCACTCATCTTATTCTTGTTTCCTCTTGGAGTATGAGATTTCCTGACACATGTCCCTTGCTCGAAGATCAACTACCATGAGTGATTGCAGAGAATCAAATCGCTCACTCTTTAATTTCCTTGTCAATCTTTGCAAAGTGAATATGCTCGTTAGTAGTGGGATTGATATCCACCATTGATCTGTTGATATAACAAGATCAACGATTCTAAGTGATTGTGGGCTCACAACTTGATCATGCTTATATTTCCATCCTGATCCCCGAAATGCCTCCCCACCGTCGATTTCTCTCCAATGTGATCTAATGGTTGTGACTTAACCTTTTCTTCGCCTTCATCGGATGACCCTTGTTCACCTTCCCTCTGATCCAATGATCCCGGATCTCTATTGATCCCACAGTGGTGATCTCTCCTGAATTAAAAAGGGACAGTCATGATCCTTCGAACCCTTACAAAGGATATTGGATGTTTTATCTCCTGCGTAGATTCTGCAACACCATCCCTCCTGTGATTTTCAACTTCATGGTCAGAATTAGATCTCAACCACGAGACTCTGACCAATAGACCCGACCCATACCAGCCTGGTGTTTCAACCAGAATCTCTAATACCAATCTGTAACATCCCTTTCCACCTATAGGCCAGGGTATGCTACCTTCAAGTCCACCCTTGGACTTATTTCTCTTAGCAATACATTTTCAAATTAATTAGGACACATAAAATAAAATATATAAAGATTCAATTAAATGATAAATAAATACACAACGGAATACATTCATATATAGGTAAATAATACCAGAACAAAGAGAACTTATATTTATAAAATATGACACCAACTGGTTGTAGACCAAGGAAGTTCCACCCAACCATAGACACTACTTATCCAAATCTCAACAACAGTGTCACCCCTGAGCCAAGGCTATGAATCCACAACGAAAATTCCACAATGTTACTTGGATTCCCAAACCATTCAGTACTCAATATCTCACAGGATTTCCCAGAACTCACAAAAATCCAAGTACCCAGGTCTCTTCTACCCATCCTGCACCACCTAAGATAATGGACCTCCACCCTTCTCTGCCACGTAGTCCCTTAAGCAGTCCTTCTCCTTCCAGGGCTCCAACGCAACTAGTCCAGAATCTCAATGTTGAAACTCTCAGGACTCGCAGCTGTGAACAAAGCTAGACATGGGCCAACACATCTCAGACATGTAGGCATCAATTCATGGTTGGATTACACCAACGACCACTACAACCAACAATACCATGGCTACTCTTTGACAGTTCATTTCCCTTTCCCAAGCTAATATGTGAATGAGGATGGATCAATGAGTGATAGATAGGGACAAGATGAATGAATGAGTGATCAAGTGAATGGATGCATGAACCAGTGAGCAAGTGGATGGGTGAAAAATAAGCAAATGAAGGAGCAACCGATAAATCAGACAACCCCCTCAATAGACCAGGGGAGGGTTTAATTATTTCGTGGGGAATCAATAAAATCCTGGCCTCCCCCAAGAAGATCACATAACTGATCCACTCCCTTAGACAAAAGGGTAATTAAAATAGGAAATCACATTTAGCCCCTCAATCCCCCTCTCTTGTGGAATCATATCCCCCTAAAACTCTTGTCCTTATTCGTCTAGTAGCCAACGATGTGTGTATTATTAATAATGATAAAAAAATTACATTTCTTACACACATTGGCCTTTTAATAAGTGTTTGTGCAATCTGGCCTCTCATCATTGTAACAATACATCATTTAAAATGGGGGTTCAAAACCCAGGGTGTTACACTGGGTCAGGTGTTTTTCACTAGAGCGTGTGCAAACTTCAAAGCAATGAAATAAAAAATGTTGCAGGGGTTTTTCATGGAAATTTACAAAGAAACACGAACATGAACCCTAGACTATTTTCAATGAATAAAATCATGCTTTTGTTCACCATTATGATCAGTGAACTCAAATGATTAAATTCGTGACCTGTTTAAATTCACTGAATTTCAAATTTTATCAATAAAAAATGGCAAACCCAGTGACTAAGGTTATTACTATTACTATATACACATCCACCTTAATATTGTTATAAACACATCTAGCTGAGCGATATATGCATGTGTTTATAAGTTACTGCATCAATTTTCTAAGTTAAAAGGACAAGGTAATTATAGGTTTATACGTTTTTTTAGGTAGTGAGCTATTTATGGAGTTAAAATCACAATTGTGATACTTTTTAATTAATTTGAATAGCTTGAAATCCTTTTTCAACCTCTCTATGAACCTTACTTCAATTTTGTTGTGGTCAGGGTTTGAACTTTTTTCTCAAATCCATAGTAGAGCGGATAGATCCCAGATGCAAATGGAGTATTGATTTGGGAACCCTTAGTATTCAGATAACTAGAAAGGATATGAGGAAGCTTGAGTACACATCAGATCATCCACAAATAACTTGAGGTTGAAGATATGCTACTCAATGGATCATGCAAAAAGAACCCAAGTGTGAGGATATCTATGTTCCAGATTAAAGGCACAGAGAATGTTTTTGTAAGTGGGAAAAAATCCTTTTATAAACATAGATAACCCCTTATGATCTTATGATACCTTATGAATACATGTTTTTTCAGTGTATAGGGGTGTTTTTCAATGTTTTATGGTTGATGAGAAGTGATTTTCATATATTTTGGGGAATCTTACTTGAGCTACATCCTACAATAAGTTGCCATTAAAAGTGTACACTTTAATTGAAATTAAACCAATTTACCATAAATTAAAATTTATGGAAACAAAAATGGAAAATGATAAAATAATGAAAAAATAAATGGAAGTGTTAAGGGAATGTATTGAAGCCATATCACTTGTCAAAATACAAGAGTTGATCTAGATTGGATCATTATATTGTTTTTCATCTATATCAATCCTTTCAATGTGGGAAAAATTGGAGGAATCAACTTGCAGAGCCATTTTAGTGGCAGATCCCACTGTGGAAAATTGGGGACTGGAACCTTTCGAGGCTATTTTGAGGCAACAAATGATATTTATGTGGGTTAAAAATTTTCAACATAGCTTGTACCCCATGATGCTATTCTACACATCAAGACCTTTCCAATGATGCAAAAATCACATCAATCAAAGCTCATATGAAAAAGTTATGCCTCACACAAGTTTACCTACCATGTTGACCACCATGGTATGAGAGGATGCCACATCAACCCTCGTTACTCACAAATATGGGGCTAACCATGTATGTAATTTCAATAATATTCTATTTGTTCCAAAACCCTATCACAATTGAGGGTTGAGAAAGTAAAAAAAACTACCCATAGTTGGATATCGGACTATGTTAAATACCACGTCACTAAGAGGAGAAGGGGTTCCATTCTTTTGTATTGTATCTTGTTCCATAGATGATAAGAACATATGAGAGTGGTATTCTATGAGCATAATAGAGGAGGAGATATTTTGTAGAATCCATACAGACCACAGGTCAAAGGAAACTCCACAGAGAGTGCCTCTTTCTTTGTACTTGCATAATTTCTATACCAGAGAAAAAATAGCAGAGCAACCTCACCTTCCAACTAGGTTTTCTCCCATATTGGGTTTCCCAAGTCATATATTATGTTTATTTGTGGAAGGTGTGATTGTATTTTACTATTCTCTATTTTATGCATTTTATCTATTTCATGCATAAGAAGAAAATCACTAACTAAATATTCTAGAGATCTAAAGGAAAAGTAACATTAATAGTAAAGATTTCAGTATTTTATTAGATTTATTGTGATGAACTATTCCAGTGGAATATCCATGACAATTTACAAAACAAAGTGGTATCAGGGAAGATTTTTCTTTTCGGAATTTGTGGGAAGTTGCAGGATCTAGGAATCAACTTAAACAAAAGTCACAAAAACCCTAAACATGGCGGATGAGTCCATTCATAATAACCCTCAAGATCTAAAAAATGACATATTTGAGCTATTGGAAGCACAAGTTGTTGACATTAGTCTCAATGTGAACCTCCTCATGGAATATCTATCAAGAAATCTTATACCATTCAGAGATGATAGAGGATCTAACTCAGAGATGGTATCAGAGGGGAAATCAAGAGATTGGGAAGACTCAGTGTTGTGAAGAAACAAAAACTCCCACCTAAAATTTTAGTCTTAGTAGGGGGCATACATTTCTTTTTCACAAGGAATTACTCCTTAACATTTTCATCATCATGCCCTCACCAAATGATACTCACATCCCTATCTCCATTTTTCATCGACGACCTCAATTCATAATGTCAATGAAAAGAATTAGCATCTCCTCATCACCCTCGCGGGCCTGCCCATATCTACCAACGATGACACACCTTTTATCTCTCCCCGCCATAGCCCAACTGACATCATCGTAACCATTTCTAGGCTCCACGTCAATATTACCTTTCATTCTAGGCCCCCACATCAACCGATATCTAATAATATCTCCCCTCTACACGTGGCAGGTTAATAGTGACTGACAATTTTTGACAGAAGCTTTTCGTCGTCGAAAGTTTCATAGCGCACTCCTCCCTACCTACACTCTCAGTCGATGATGACACTACCCCTACTTTCGAATTATTTCACATTAACTCATCCTACAAACCATATGCTATTGGTCATCGTTGATTACCTCACCACTGTTTATCCCATGCTTCTCATGTAGTGGGCCCCTACGACTATCTCAATGTCTCATCAACATTAATAAATATAATATTAGTGCCCAATGGTCATGTTGATGAAATTTGAAAAGATTTATCTTTCAAAGTTTAAAAATTGTAATTAATATTAAGAAGCCAATCACGAGTTATCATCATTGGAGTTCATCCCTTGCACATATTCACATCTCTCATATCGATCGATTGTTGACAACGATGGCTATTTGGCTATCCTGATCTTTCAAATTTTCCCGCACCCTAATGATTATAACTACCAAACACCCATGAATACATTTAATCTATTGTGTACTACCCTAAATTATTCTAAGATATATCACACCTTATTCATTGATTATGCTAGGGTTTGGAGGTAATCTGTGAAGCATTTTAAAAAGGGAATCAAGACTCGAGGTTTATCCACTTGCTCACTAAGCAAAAAAAAAGGATGTTTCTGCGATTTTCATCTCTCTTCATTTGATTAATTGTCATCCCCTGTTTTTGAGTGAGTATACTACAAATTGATTGAATATTTGTATTTATTTCCCTGAAATGACCCTATTAACTATTCAATTGTCTGTTTACGCAGGTGACGAAATGTCCAAGATGCTCACTAGGAAGGGGAAAATCCAAACTTCTAGAATACCCATTCCAGATTCAAGCCCCGGGTCATTTAAAATTTCAGACACCAAGAACCATGATGGAATGGAACACTACCTCTACTACGTCGAGATCATGGATATGTTCGAGAATTAAAGGTTCTCGTATGATGATCCAAACATAGATGCATATATGAATTTTCGGTAGAGCAGTGCAGTAGTTGCTCGCCCATAGATATTTCCTTACAATGATGCACCTAAATGGTGTTTTTCATATCTACATAAAGATACAAGTTTAACAATAAATTCTTAAGGTCTCCTAATCTCTTCATTCAAAGAATAATATATCTGAGCTAGATATCAAACCCCGGATCCTAGATTGGTTCTGAATGAGTCTTTTCTAAAACAATTCAGGGTTGAACATGATGACTTTGAGACCAGTGAAAAAGGGTGAAAGGCATGTCCTTTCATGATACCTCAAGAGCCCTTACAAGTTTCTAAACACCATGATTTGTAGAAGTTATGGTGAGGATACCAACACTCATTTCAGGATGAAGTGGTTTCCCATGGCGTACATGGTATCCCAGAAGGGCCAAGTGTTCAATTGAGTGAGCATCCTCTCTTTCAGCATCACAAAGCAAAGCTAAGATCCCAAAGGTATGAAAAACCTGGACTTCTACATGTCTTCCTACCTTCTAGAATTGTATGTGCAGCTAACTGATTCCCTGCATTTAACTGGGCTTGAACCCTAGAAAAGGGCCTGATCCATTTGTATTGTTCACAACCATGGGAATCCAACTGTAAAAAACATTTTTATGACATTTGTGATTACTTCCTGTCTCCCTTGCATAAGGCCATCTTTAGTATCTTCCCACACGTAATCTATCATGGGGATCTCAAAAATTTAAAGGAGATTGGGGATTGGTACATGAAGAAGTACTACACTTACATCCAGATCTATGGGGCCACAAGAATGCCACACTTACTACCCAAGTATGTGCCTGATAAGTTATTAGACAGGGAGGTTGCATACCATACTGTGGAAAAGGGGGCCACCATGTTAGAGACCTAACCTACCTAACCCCTCAAGTGGGTAGAATAATATATTTCCATTTAATAAAGATCAATATTAATAACACTTAGCAATAAAGAGGAATAAGTCAAATGTAACAAGACCTATTAGAAGCTCTTTCTTCTATAAGGATCTTCATCTAGATTTTTCTTTTGGATAGATAAATTTAGGATAAATAGGAGTAGAGGGTATGATAAGTTTTTTCTTGAAGAATTATTCTAATAGAGATATGGAATGGTGGCCATGTGGAAGGCTGTGGTTGGTGGTAACTGGGAATGTGTGAGCACCAGTATGTGGGAGCTGCGGTGTATAGATACAGGGGATGTGGCAAAGGGAAAGGACACAGAGGCAGAGGGGTGTGATTGGTCAGGGGGGAATATGACAACATGATGGAGGTGACATGGAGTATGATTGGGGGACACATGTGGAGAGGTGAGAGGGAGAGAGGTGACAACGCAAAGGGGACAGGCTCGCAGGTGATGTGAGTGGAGGACAGGTGTCAGTGGGAGGGAGGGTGGTATGGGAAGGTCATAAGGAGGTTATCTCCGAGGGAGGGGTAGATGGTAAGCGGTAATGAGCAGGGGCGGTCTGATTTGTTGTGGAGGCGACATGTCTATGTGGGGACCAAACCATAAAACCACCAACTCGGAGCCCCCCCCCCCCCCCCCCTCGTTAAAGGCAGAAGGTCTGGGGGGGTCCGATATGTGATGTGGACCATAGATCTGAGCATGCACTGCTTAATCAAAGATCTGAGCACGTTCCTTATAACAATGCACCAAAACATCAAATCGACCAAGAACTTAGGATAAAAACCAAAAGTGGGTCTTGCTATGACCCTTTCCTACATTTTTTCACCAAGGGGTTATTTCATAAGGGAAAAAGACCCTTCTATCAAAAATATGTTCTAACATTCTAAGAACTTCAGTAGTTTCATTGCATGATCTTAGGGCTATGGGGTCAACTTATTAAAAAAAAAGGGGGATGATATTTACAATGGCGTGAAAGCCACTCATGGCTCAAACAATGAACCTTTTCAGAAAATTCACATTTACAGAGCCACCAAAAACTTCAGCACCCTTTCAACTTTGTAACCTGTAAGTATTATTTGAAAATATCTCAGAGATTTTGAATGGCCCAATCCACAGGGATTCAAATTTACCGTGCTTTCCTTTGTCCTTCTTGGGTGCATCCCATTTGATTACTAGATCTCCCAGTTGGAAACCCTCTTTTCTTACCTTCCTGTCAAAGGCTCACTGGATCTTCTATTGATGGTCATGTGCCTTGTCCAGTAGCTACTCTCTAACCTATTGCACTTCTACCAACTATTGTATTCTTCTGATCATATCATCAGGTTCTCCTTGGCAGTCTTGGAATAATTTTTCCACAAGAAAGGAAATATGAAAAGGAAAAATGGCCTCAACTCCATACAAAAGATGAAAAGGAGAGACACCAAGAGACCTCTTTGTTGTCACTCTATCATACCACAGAGAAAATTTGATCTTTGAATCCCATGATTTCTTGTTTTCCTCTAAAAATATTTTAATGATATTTATAAGGCTCTTATTAGAGGAATCTGCCAATCCATTCCCTTGAGGGTAGTAAGGATTAGAGTGAATTTATGCAATTCAAAACTGTTCATAGAACTAGATCAATGGATCAACCTTGAAAGAGGAAGCATTATCAGTGACAATTCAGTTCAGACAACCAAATCTTGCCATAATATCCTCAAGAAAACCAATTATCACATTATGGGAATCACTCCTTGTCGGGATGGCTTCTATCCACTTGGTAAAGTAATCAATGGTAGTCAAGATCGACCTGTGTTGACCACTAGAAGAAAGATGAACTTCCCTAATAAAATATAGTCCCCACTGCTGAAAGGGGCCTAAACCTACCACAGGCTTCAATGGAAAAGACTTGAGCTGATTTTTTCCAAAGAATTTTTTACACTTAATACAAGCCCTGATCTTTGCAAAAACATTGGTGAATAGACTAGACCAAAAATATCCATCCCTGAGAATTTTATAGGCTGTGGTTCTCCAGAAGTGATGCCCACCACATAAACTTTCATGAAAATCAAACATAATATTTTGGGCCTCATGTGGGTATAAATATCTCAAAAGCACTCCCAGAGGTTCTTTCCAATACAAGACTTGATCAATAAGACATTATTTAATTGCTTTAAATTTCAATGCTCTCACCTTGTTTTCCCCATACCATCAGGAGGATGCAACTTTTGCAGAAAAAATATAATGTCCTTGTACCAAGCACATTATGCCAATGGAGGGATGTCTTGAGAACCTTTATCAGACAACTCAGCTTGTTGATTTTCTGAGAAAGTGTTGATGAAATTAACCTCCAAATATTTACAATTGGATTCATCCAGCAACCTAGCTAAACCTTGTCCTTTAACCAATTTGGTGGGCTTTATTTCCAGATCAAATTCCAGGATTTTGGCAATCCACTTGCTCCTTCTTCCATCTATGTCAATTTGAATGAGAATCTCCTTAATAGAAGATGAAGGGACATATGAAATGAATTTTGAATGCAGAACATAGACCCTAAAATCCTTGAGGTCTTTAACCAAAGCATATACCTACTTTTCTATGATATCATATTTCATCTCTGCATCTCTCAATTCTCTTCCAAAAAAGGAAATGGGATGCTCTAACCCTTGAATATTTTTCTGTAATTAAACAGCTCCTACTGTGTCAAATGAAGCGAAGGAAAAAATAAGAAAATCCTTGGAGTAATCAGGACTAATGAGCACAGGTGCTTCATTCAAGGCCTTATTTATTTGATAGAAATCATTATGAGATTCAATAGTCCATTTGATTTCATTCCCTTTCCTCAACATGGTTGTAATATGATTTACCAATTCTACAAAATTAGAAACAAACCTTCTTAGAAAATTAATTTTCCCCAAGAAAGACTAAACTTCTTTCTTGGATCTAGGGAGAGACAAGGTTTGGATGGTTTCCACCCTGCTAGGATCAATATTTACCCCCTCGGATGATACTATGTTCCCTAGTAACTTTCCCTCCTTCATGGCAAACAATGACTTTTTGGGATTTAGAGAGAGACCATTTTTTTTTCGCATTTCAGGAACACCCTTCTCAGATGATAACAATGTTCTTTATCATATTGCAAGAACACTATTATGTTATCTTTATCAGATTGTGAGAACACTGTTATGTCACTGGAAGAATGTTGGTAGGCATATAAACAATGCTTTATAACTACATATAAATGAATTTTTAACAACATCAAATCATCTAATCACAGACGCTTAGTATATAAAAAGGTATGTCATAAACAAAATTCCAACAACTTGCAATCATATAATACATTTTCTCTATTAAATCCCCCCCAAGTGTAATACAAACATGTTGATATTTAGTGCCATTGCTTTTTAGATGGCATATTTCTTCCATCCAACCAAACATGGCGTAACGTAAATCATTGATTTTCATGTATTGTGCTCCATACCTGTTGGATGCATGAAATATGATTGTCCATATAGATAATCGCTACTTCATTACCAGACTTTGACCCATGTACTCTTGGTGGATTTACCAAGGTTATTTTTTCTAATATTAAGAAACCAAAATATATTTGAAATGGGCATGGGTAGTGGAGTTATGCATCACCCTATTATAATTGTGTCTAACATAAAGAACATTTCTATTAATTTTGTCTTATTTTTTTTCTTTCTTTATAATTTTTGTTGGTCAATGTTGGAGATATTAAATCATACTTCTCTTCTGCTTAACTTTTCATGAATTTACAAAGGATAGATATTGAGGAGATATGTTGACACGGGATTCTCCAAACATTCCTTGCAAATGCTCTAGGCTCTCCCAAGAAGGAAGAAGAGGAACTCCTTCTTCGACTAAGACTCCGAGTGACCAATGATAATCTCGTCAGAGGAGATTATCAAATGAGTCTATGAATATATCAACTGCAAAATGTGCTCAAGAAAGTGATATGGATGCAACCTTCATAGATAGGTTGCACATTGATACTTCTACACCTGAGAATGTAGGGAATACCTCAGGATAAGAGAATATTTTTGGTAATTTTATTTGATTTTGTTTATTTTTTTTGTATTTTTGTGTATTTAAATTTATGTCAAGTTAAATGTTGTAATTACTTTAAAATGTGTGTGTAGACAATGAGTTTAGATCAAGGGATGAAAATGAAAGAGAGAGTGGGTGTCACAAATATTTTAATGTTGGTGCAGAGGGTGAAGGTGGATTTAGGAGGCCGTGTTATTAATAAAAAAAATATTACACGCCTATGTCCACCTATCCTTCATATGTTGGTGATGAATTTCTCTGGGAAGATATTACTGAAGAAATGAACCTTGAGTGATGCTCAGGTGTTAAAAGGAGGTTGGAAAATTATTTTGAGGTCTTTGAACTCCCTCAGGAGAGTAAACAAGTCTTGCACATAATTTTTCATTTATTGCAAAAATTTATGGATGCATATCAAAAGATGGGGCCAACCACTAACAGTTTTGTCGATCTAATGAGACGACGAAAGTCAAAGGTGATGCACCCTGATAAATAGGAGGCAATAAAAAATAAGGTTTCAAAAGAAAACACAATTTTGATGTTCAATTTCAAAGATGGGCCAAAGTGGAAGATGTTGAAGGTGCAATATTTTAAGCACCCCGACATTGTAGGACATCTGTATAACAAATGTTTTGTAGCATATGGGAAATTTTCATGGAATGATGAGGTTCCACACTATTTTTCAAGACACATTTTTGCAGAGTTTTTCATGGGCATGCACCCTGATTATATTAGTTCACCGTCTTATTATTATGGGACTAGTAAAGGACGGACATATGATCGAAAAAGGACATATTGAAATGCGACATTGTCGAGGCTCCACGACCTTTAGTATTTCACCCAAAAGGGGCATTTGCTTCACATTTAGAGTTGTGATCTTCATCAGAGGTTGGAAAAGAGGCTAGGAATGAAATTAGAGAAAATTTTGAAGCGATTTTGTATGGTGTTGGTGTTGGCTTGAACTGTCAGTGAGCGGAAGCCAATTCCCAAGAAATATTTGTTTATAAAACAAATGCAAAGTTAAATACCATGTCAGTAGAATATCTTAAGGAGTATGCAAAATTTTGTTGTGATGGTTGGAAGAAGGTCATTTAGAATGATGACCCAAACAACAGATTGGTATGTGTTCTAGTTAGTAAATTTTTTACACATTTTAGGATAGTTTACTTCTAATTTTAGATTTAGATATCATTGTATCTATAGAAATAATCGATTTGTTATTAACATTAATTGCAGTTTAGATATATGTTAAATGAATCTCTAGTAAATAGGGGACTTGATTCCACAAGTTTAAATTTGGATGGGTTGAATCAGGTATGTGTTTTCTAATATCTACAGATGAGCACTTTAGTTGTCTAATCTCCAATCTTTTAAATAAGATCAACAACATTTATAATTGTGTATAAATGTGAACACATTGCATCCTAGATTTAGTTCTTAGTTGTGTTGTTCACAAATACCTATTCCATCTCCTACTACTTGGGGAGGCTTGTCTCAATTATCATTGGGAGATTTTGAAGAGGGTGGAAGTTCACATGTATCATTTAATGTGTTAAAATCATTTAAATTTAATTTGTTATAATCATTTAAATTTAATTTTCAAATTTTCAAATTTGAAATGTGTTATATAGGGTAATGTGGAGAAGAGAGTACTTGAGAGTGTTCTTGGGAGGGAGATTGGGATTGCAGAGGAAGCGAAGGAAGCACCCATACCTAGGAAGGATGCATCCTTCCAGGATGATTCATAAATGTATGTTCATTGAACATTAGTGAGTTTTAATTTTCTTTTATGTTGGGTTTTTATATAAAAGTATTCAAGATTATTTTGAATAAGCTTATATTTTTTACTTTTATCAAATTTTTGTTTTCTCCAATTTTTAGTTTATCCTTTCCTATTCAACGCTTTGATCAATTATTTTAAAATACACAGAACCCCTATATAAGCTTATCATTGTCTTAAATCGTGTACATTCAAACTTATTTAAGTTTAGATCATGATGAAGACCTAATTTTGAACTTGAACATTTGATTATTTGATAACAGACTCTATACCACATCAAAAAATGGAAAGTTTCTAAATTTTCTTTGATTTCATTCCTTGTTTTCTTGTCCAAGAATGGCATAATGTGGACATTTGTGTTTTCTACATACAATGAAGTGAATTCCTTCTTGCCAGGGTATTGTCAAAATCTTAACTAAATTGGTTACTAACCACAAACCAACATTCAAGCAGATTTACAAATAAGCTATGCATATTTATATCTGAGCTAGCTCACACATATGTATATCTGAGCTAGCTCACACATATTGTATATTTGATCTATCTCACACATATTGTATATGTGAGCTAGCTCACACATAATTTCAAAGAGCATTTGATTATATGTAATATGAATACATCCCAAAGATGAAAGATTTAAATGGTTTTTGAAGAATGACTTAATATACATGTGCATATTTGTGTTTTCTTCTTGTACATGAAATATTACATGATAAAAACTATTCCACCATAGAAAGAGAAGATAAGTGTTTTCCAGAAGAATGGTTTTTAAAATGGAGATTTGTGAATTTTCATAGATATAAGTAATTTTTTGGAATAATGGCTTAATATGAAGATTTATGAGTCCTTTAATTTGAAAGCGCATTATGGAATTTGATTATATGACCACTGCAGAAGATGAGAGAATTATTTTACTATTGAGGAGGTTAGTATTTTACTGCTGAGTAAATAAGATCAAATAACATCACTTGGGATGAGAATTTCACCTGAGGATTTGGGACTTTATCCACAAGGAGATAAGTATTTTATTGAAAGAATGACTTAATATGGAGGTTTGTGAACTTCCTTCATACAGAGTTCTATATTTATTTTCATATTATTATCTAACTCTGAACACAATTTGTTTTTACCAAGAACACAATTTTTCTCTTTAATTTTTTTAAAGATTTTAGATAAGATTTTACAAATTGTTTAAATCATGTATGCTTAAGGTGGAGAGTAACTATATTAAATATGTTTAACTATAGTTGGGTATGTTATTATTTCTTATTGTTTATTTAATATTTAGTTAAAGTATATATCCTAATATGTGTTATTTTATTTTTATTATTGTTTTTTATTGTTACAGATCTGTCTAAATTATATTTGGTGAAAAATATGTTTACATTATATTTGGTGGGAAAGAGTATGTTGGAGGATGAGACATAACTCTTTTGGTATGTATGTCAATTTTGTTTTAATCACAATTTTTGAATTCTGTTTTTTTTGCAGGTATGAAGTGATCTATCTTAAAGCGATGACTTAAAGTCCAGAATTTTGGACTTAAATGTCTTTGTTTTTGTTATCATCCTAAAATGGATGTGGAACCTATGTATTTGGCGGTGTAACTATTCAGAATTGTATTATAATATATATATATATATATATATATATATATATATATATGATATTTTTAGAATTCAAAATATCAATTTATTGTCTCATATTTTATTTCTCAAAAGGTTAATTTATATTTTATGATATTGTTTTATATTGTTTTATAGGATTTGTTCAATGAGAGTTTCACTATGAAGCTTATAAGACTTTGTTCTTATTTTAGTAATATATTGATTTTCTTCTTTAAGCTAGCTATAACATAAATATGGTTTTCATATTCTAACTTATGTCTTTATAGGACATTAATTTTGTGTTTTCTCCATTTCTTCATTGCACCACTATTTATGTTCTATAAATGGTAGGCTTGTAGAGTTTCCATTTCACCAATAGAGATCTCTATGAAATTAAAATGATGAGAGTCTCTATCTTTACTATGTCAATGTTGAAATAAAATTGCTTTGTTGTTAATCTGTTAAACACCATTACTAATGTAAGAATAACTTTGTTTTAGTTTGGTTCAAGACTTGGATTGATAGATTGTGCTGGTCTAACGAATGCTCAGAGGTGTCTACACTAAGTTGATGGAAAAAAATGGCAAAGTTGTTAGTTTTGAACTAATGTTTTGTATATTCTCCTTCTTAAAATGCATTAAATTAAGCATCAAACTCTTAAATATTTTCTTACTATGTATTAATTTAAATGCTTCATTTTATGTTCATTGTGGACTGTTCAAAAACACATGATAAAATTCAACATATTTAATTTTCTTAAATAATTTCTTACTATGTATTAATTTAAATGCTTCCTTTTATGTTCATTGTGGATTGTTCAAAAACACATGATAAAATTCAACATATTTCATTGTGGATTGTTCTTAGGCCTATGGGGACTATTATTACTCCCTTCTTACTTTTACATAAAAACATTGATGGTTGTCTGTTGTTGGGAAATAATACCCTACGGACTAGCAAACTAGGGTCTGATTTGTATGCAAATTTTGACCTTAAAGAAATGACCTTTTAACCTACCACCCACAAAACTTAAACCCCTCTTTCAAGGCACATGCATGGAAATGAACTACTAACCTTTTTACTGATGTTTGGTGTATATCCTCCATTGCGCTTTGCCCTCTTCCTTGAGCTGCTCCTTCTAAAGTTAACCTGTAATCAAGACAAAACACTACGCATGCATGCTATTTCTCTACTTGAGGGTTAGAAATTAAGCATAAATTACACAAATCATAGATAACTCATGCATTTGGGATGGGAAAATTATTATTTTTATCATTTTTCAAAATGAATCAACTTACAATCAAAGTCGAGACCAGCCACCGCTCCTTGATCCTGATCCTGGGCTCCTCCTCTTCTTTTTCCTCCAACTGCTTTGCGTTAATTCTCCTTAGGCTTGAGGAAAGGCTAAAGGGTTGGGACAAATGGACTTGGCAATTAGGCAGAGTTTCTTTGCTATATTTTTCTTTCTCCAAATAGTACCCCTACCCCTTCTTTTATAGGCTAGAAGGAGCTAGGGTTTTGGAGGAACTCTTGGCCATGCATGGCTAGGAGTTTCAGTTAACTGATCCATAGCTTTTTGTCCCGTAGGAAACTTTCCTGTTTTTGTGCTTTGTTAGGTAAACGCGGGCTATAGTAGGCCTGCCAGCGTTCCAACGCATGCAATAGTAGACCTACCAGTGTTCCAACACGTGCAGTAGTGGGTTAGGGCACGTGTACCTTTACCCAAAAGGATTTTTAAAGAGGTTTCTCAACAGATGTTTTGGCAATGAAGGGAAATGAGTTGGCCTAATGCCAGGTAAGCATGTATGGTGCAATTTAGGGTTATAAAAGATGCCCCCTAATGTGTGAGGTCAGAAGAGAATCTGATGGCTGAAATACATTACCAATTCTTTACCAATCTGTACTGATATGCTAAATGAGTGAGCCCAAGAATCAAGAATCAGGAGGTGTCGTCTGCAAAATAACAATT
>SNQJ01S0073933.1:48680-70854 GCA_010110895.2 Picea sitchensis | reverse complement strand
TCCTCCACTAAGTATTTTGTATGTTTTGTTTGACATGTAGGAGAACTTTCTTTTACAAATAATTCCTAGAGCTCCTTCCATCAAATAAAGTTACATTCCATCTATGTTTGGAATCGCTACCCAAGTTATTGGAAAACATTTTAACCAAAGTTTGAAATAATGTTAAAAAAATAATATCTTTATAGGTAAAAAAAAGTGTTATTTTATAACATAACCCTCTTTAATTTTATATATAAATAACTCTCTATATATAAATAACACATTAAGGGTCAAAAGGGTCACTTTCGTACCTTCATCCCTGTGCCAAAGACAAAACTCACTTCATCCTCAAGGAAAAAATCACACAAAAGTGAGCTAAGAGTTTATAGAATACATGATATTAGGTAGTACAAAACAAGATCGTGTGGAGCAGCAAAAAGGTCGTGTAAAAGGAGCTATATTCTGTAGATTTTAAACGACAATATCAGTTTTATGTATGACAGGGATAATATTTTTAATTGATAATTTAAATTAAGTATAATATTTTTATTTGTTTTATAAAAATTGATTTATTTTATAAAAAAAATTATTATAAAAAAACTATTTCAATAAATACTTATATCTAATAATATAATAGGTTTATAAAAAAGATATTTATGGAAAATCAAAACAGCAAAACTGGAACAAAGCAAAAGAACTATTCTTGGACGTATTCTTCACCCAGTTCTTATACACTGTAAGTTATATGATGAGGACTTATACTCCATAGATTTTAAAGGGCAATATCAGTTTTATGTATGACGGATAATATTTTAATTGATAATTTAAATTAAGTATAATATTTTTATGTGTTTTATAAAAATTTATTTATTTTATAAAATTTATGATTATAATTAAATATGTAAACGAATGAATAATATAAATTAAAGAAAAATCATCTTTATGTTATTATTTTCAATATAAATAATATAGAAATAATTTTGGAAAAGGTTGGAGTGATTCTCACATCTATCTTAACTATTAAAAAAACAAATTAATAATATTTTAATTATTAGAATATAAAATAAATAAATATTTTAAATTAGTGGTATTTATATTATTAATTTCATATTTTAGAAATAATAAATTAATAATATTTTAATTATTAAAATATAAAATAAATAAATATTTTAAATTAGTGGTATTTATATTATTAATTTCATGTTTTAAAAATAATAAGATTAAAACAATAACAAAATTATTATTATTTGTATTTTTTTAGAATCTTGTTTTTATGTTTTAAAAGCATTAAAATAAGTTTTCCAAGATTATCATAGTTTTGTTGAGTTAAAAGGTTAGCAATATTTTGAAATTGAGATCTAATTTGGGTATAGGTTAAATAATCTAAGAAAAAGTGTTTTTCATCTACAACCTTCTTAATGTCACAAAGTTGACACACTCTTTCATCCCATGGCATTTTAGGAATTGACCAAGGCCCACTTTCACTATGGAGTTGGCTAGAATTTGTCATTATCTTAACAATGCTTATTTTTTTCTTTACGCTTGTCAAAATAGAGAGATAATTGTGATCTAGATTAGGGTTTACATCCTTATAATATCTTAATTTTATTTTTTTCCCTAACTCTTTATCACACCACATTTTATCCTTAAATTGTTTTCAAGCCCATAATAAGCTTTCCATCCCTCAATAATCATTTCTCAATGCTATAATTCCAGTTGAGCTTGTGATGAATATAGATTCCAAGATATTTGTATGAAGTCACTTCCTCCAAGTTGTTCTAAGTTATTGTTGTCATATAAGAAAGTATCATAGATGACCTTATTGGATTTAATGATCACGACCTTAAAAAAAATACACTTTATAAACTTAAAATTAAAATAATTTAATAAAATTACTTAATAATTTTAGTTATATTATATTTTATTTAATTTTTTTCTTATAAATTTATTCAATCAAATAAATCAAATAATTGAAATACAAATTTATTTAAATTATTAATTTATTGAAAATAACTTATAACCAATTATTTAAATCTTTAAATTATTATATTTTAATTTTAATCCTCAAATGTAACATGATGAAATACAAATTTGTTTAAATTATAAATTTATTAAAAATAACTTATAACCAATTATTTAAATTTTTAAATTATTATATTTTAATTTTAATCCTGAAAATAATGTCCTCAAATACAACATGTTACGCACAAAAATATTATCCAAGTTCTTCATCCTACATACTTTTTCTTTTTACTACAAAAATACATCTAATTCCTTCCCTTCTTTTCTATTTCTCCAAAATGCATGCACATTTTCCCTAAATTAAAATCCTCTATGTGCTACCAATTTGAAAAACAAGCTTTCATGGAAAATTTGGTGATATATTCAAATTTTGTGGCATATTTGCCAATAACTTTAAGATACGGAACATCTTTTTTAGTTTTTATTGTATTTAATCTTTAAGATATGGAACATGTTTTTTAGTTTTTATTGTATTTAATTTTCATAAACATTTAATAATTTATTGATTTATTTAGTTTTTTTTTTTAATATTTCATTATATTAGTTTTGTTTTGAATATGAAAGTGAAGAATGTTCCAAAACCTCAAATTTTGAATCCAAAACTTAAAGTTCAAAAATTGAAAAATCCATAAACCTAATGCAAACACTAAAATTGGAATATAAATCCTGAAGTTTGGATCTTCAAGCAAATACCCCGATTATCTTTGATTGAAATGAAAAAATAGTATTGGATATTGTGAACGCTATATATTTGAGTAATATTTCTAGGTTTGGAAACCCACTTAGATGCACACTTGTTGAAACCCTAGATGGTATTATTCGTATTTAAATATATATTACCCAAGTAAGTGAGACGCCTTATCATATAATATTTTATAGCGGTCAAAAGCATCTTAAATATGAAAATGGGTTGAATTATGAAGCCATAAATAAGTTAAAGAATAGAAAATAGATATGTTTAAACTTTTCATAAACATTCATACCAATGAAAACCTAGACACTAAGAGAGTTCATATTTATATTGAGTGGTACTCTTAAATACTAATTATTCATAATAGGTTGGATATGTAGTACATGGTTTTTGAAAGGGAAATATCATTACATTTTTTGAGAAAACTATATGTAGAGTATGTGTTAGGTAAACATGCTAACTCTTTTTGGTCCTTAGCATTATAGGGGTTAGGCTTGATTATGCGACAACATCGTCTCAATGCAAGGCACTTAGATCCAAAACATCCAATCCCCTAATATCGTAGGAGTTTACCTAGGTCGTAGCTTCACATTCTTCTCATTTGTTTCCATAAACATAAGAAACATTGCTCCTCTTCACATGTACAATGGTGCATCATGCCACCATTACTAAGGGAACTCACTAGTTGAGACCATCATCTAATGGTAGGATAGGGATAGTGTTTACCAATGACGCTAATCATTCCTCGTGTGGCAGGGATGGTATCCATCTAGAAATAGAGGTGAACAATCATATTTTTTTTTTCACATCCCTACACATTATTTGGCCATATTTTCTAAATCCCTTCACCTCATGTCTCCCATGATGGATTCTTGAGCGAGGCTAGTACATTGATATGTACTATTGTTTTTGGATTTATAACTATTCAAGTGATTTTGTTCACATTGGTTTTTTCTTAAAGTGCTTATAAAGCTAATATCTAGATTTTAAACCTATGGTTTTTCACTGTATCTTCTCCACCCCATAGTATTCATGTGTCCACACCCATTGTAGAAGTGAGCATCATAGTGGAAAAATCCAACATCTCTATTTGTTTATTTTTTTGTTTGTTTGTTGATCAAATTAATTTATTACTTTTCCTTTTGAGTTTCTCTTTTCCTTTTGAGTTTCTTCTAGAGCCAAATTATCATAGAAACTTTTAATGGTTTATACACAGGTTGTTAACCCCATTCTAAAGACATAGGTCAATGTCACAACAACTTAAAAAAAAGGGTCAACATCATGGTGTTAAAGATTCCCCTATAATGTTTTCTAAATGTTGTATGTGATTTAGTTATTTGTTGATAAAATTGATTCATTGTTTTGTCTTTTAAGATCTACTTAATGTTTGTTAATTGTTTATGTGTAGGTAAGTGTTGATCTAATTTGTTCTATTCCCAACATTGGTGTTGAAACTAACTTGAATGGGGTCAACCAAGAGGTAATATTAGTTAGATCATAAATCTATATTATTTTCTATGATATTTTTCTTCAATTTTGCGTGAATGCAATCCTCTTGAGATGTTTGTTTGCAATTGATCCAGATTATTTTCGGAATGAAATGAGAGCGGAGATATAAAACAGAAATATACAGAGATATTGCAAGAGAACCAATAATATAACATAGATATATCAGATATATAACAAGAGCCACAAATATACAATAATACATAATTTCTATTAATGAGGGAAATGTACAAAAAAGTAGAAATACAGAGTGAAAGACTCGCTAGAAGATTATTACAATGAAACGGATACTCCCATTTGCAAGAAGATTATTACAGTGAGGCTCTAAAGGCATTTTTAACATAAATAAATCCAAAACCCTGACCCCGGAAGATGAAAATCCAATAGTTTTGTGGAACTCGTTTTGGGTAGTTTGGTGTATTAACTTCTTGTGGGAGTAACTTTGTCTTACGATCTTCGTTTGGGGCACACGATAGCTCGTTGGAAAGTTATCGTCGAGGAGATTCATTTTGGGGGCTCAATCCGAGATTTCAACTATCATTGAGGTGATTGATATCAAATCATCTTCATTTAGGCCCTCAAAATGGCCCTGAAATTTTAGGAACCGGAAAACTGCTAAAAATAGTAAATTGCCAGAAGATTGTTTGGAGCCAGTTGGGATAGGTCAGTGGCCACTGATATGAACCTGGATAAATTCTCCCTCCTTAGTAAGAAATTTTTTCCATTGCATTGATTGCCCAAGGAGAGGGAAAAGCATTTACTGAATCTACATCTTGATGAGCGACTTTCCTTGTTGGAGAAGTTGTGTTGCTTAGCTTATTGAAGGTTATCATGAACCTATGGATGGGAGGGTTGGAAATTTTTAACCATTCTAGCTACATGATATTCCTATGTGCAGAAGGAATCTTTACACTTTCCTACAATATTGTCGACCTGCTTCTGTTGGATAGAAGGTGCTTAGACCGAGGTTGTAGTGCTTGTAGTGTCCTTATGTTCACCTTTTGAACAGATTGTGAAGAATTTGTATTTTATAGTATGAGATACTACCTTGTAGCATTGTTTAGGTGGGCCATTAGTCAAAACTATCTATGGTATCCTTTAGAGATGACCCCCCAAAGTAACAATGGCACTATGGGGTCGAGACTCATAAATAGCATGGTGCTTCCACATATATGGCTCGCCCAAGAGAGCATCACAGAAATCCAATGGGGAAACATCACATAATACCTCATCCTTGAAGGGTTGGATTCCATATGACAATCGAAATTGTTGACTGACACGAAGATCTTATCCCTGGTGAAGCCACCCGATGTTGTATGGTTGCGAGTCTGGTGTTGTCGACAATCTCAATTGTTTGACAACCTCTACTGAGATGAGGTTCTTCTATCTTCTGCTATCAACAATAAAATGTGGTGGGGTCCCCTTCACCCACATCTGTGAATGAAAAAGGTTCTCCCCCTCTTCAGGATCTAGTGGTTACTCTAGTTGAATTGTTGTGATCGCAACAATAGCAGTAGGTTCTGCGTCTATGTTTTGTCTTCTACCATTATTTTCTGAATCAGATACTGAATCATGGTTCGACTCCTTGTATTTGATCATGACCACCAATGACTACTTTGAGTGACATTCATCAGTCTTGTGCCAGGGGATTTTGTGGAAATCACATAATTTTCCAGTGTCCTTCGTCTTTCCGTTACCCTTCTTTTCCTGTGGCTTGGACTGGTTTTTTAAAGGCTGGGTGTTAGGGTCGTCTTTACCATATTTTGATCGTTGTCGATTTTCATACCCAAACTCCCGCTTGCTCTAGTGCTTAAATTGCAACTCGATTTTAACAACATATCGATAAGAACCACCCAGTGATGAGATGTTCATAAAATTCATTTCAGTTTGGATGTATCTATGTAAAGCCCCACGGTATTTCAGAACCAAATGTCACTTGGAGTTTTGATACCCAACTTGGTGCACAAGGTATGGAACGTATTGGTGAAATATGAAACTGATTGGCCCCTCTCTTGCCAGAGTGTAGTCCATATCATGTATTGGTCATCATAGTTTCCAATAGGGTGATATTGTTCCTTGACCGCATCCACAAAAATATCCCAAGTGGGCTTGGCTCCAAATATTCCAAACCCCTCTGTGGAACTTTTCTCCTAGTAAGTTTCCCACCAATGTTTGAGATGGGGGAGATTCTTAAGTAGTGTGAAAGTGATATTTTCCCTGTCGAAGAAATTATGAATAGAGAAATAACCTTCTAGCAGATTTAACCATTTTTCTAGGGCATTTGCATCTATCTGTCCTTCAAATACAGAAATATCAAAATTAACGTGTATCTTGAAAAGAGAGGTTCCTCCAAAGTGGTTTCTTGATGAAGACTCAGCTATTCTTATCAATGGGCATTGAAGGATGTGGTAAAAATTCTCCATCATTTCGTCCCTTTGTTGCGTGAGAGCTTGCTCAAGCAACAGATTAATAGAATCGTCTTCTCTATTTTTTCCTTTTCTTCCGCCATGGAGCGTTTCTTGGGTGTGAAAGAGTGATTATCCTCAAGAGAGACAAGCTTGAGACCCAACTTTATATACTTGTATCTTGTCGAGGGCATGCACTAAAAGAAATAATCAAGAGCATATTGCTCTGATACCACTGATCCAGATTATTTTCGGCATGAAATGAGAGAGGATATATAACACATAAATATATAGAGATATTGCAAGATATACAATAATATAAAAGATATATATTGGATATATAACAAGATCCAAAGATATATATTAATAAATAATTTCTATTAATGAGCAAAATATACAAACCTGTAGAAATACAGAGTGAAAGACTCACTAGATTGGTGGCAGCTTATCTATGAGAAGAGATGTGAAGGATAATCTCATTCGAAAGAATATGGTTACAGTGAGGCTCTAAAGGAATTTTTAACTTAAATAAAATCCAAAACCCTAATCCCAGAAGATGAAAAGCCAACAATTTTGTGGACCCTGTTTTGGGTAGTTTGGTGTATCAACTTCCCAGGGGCATAACTTTGGCATACGATCTTCGTTTGGGGTGCATGATATCTCGTTGGAAATTTATTGTCGAGGAGATTCATTTTGGGGGCTCAATCAAATCATTCAACTATTGGTGAGATGATTTATCCAAAAAAAAAACTTCATTTAGGCCCTCAAAATGGCCCCAAAAGTTTAGGAACCGAAAAACTGCTAAAAATAGTAAATTGTCATAAGACTGATTGGAGTTGGTTGGGATAGGTGGGTGGCCACCGATATACCCCTGGATCAATCCAACCTCCTTAGAAATAAATGGTATCCATTGCATTGAGTGCTAGGGGGAGAGGGAAAATCATTTACTGAATCGGCATCTTGATGAGTTGCTTGCTTTGTTGGAGAAGTTCTGTTGCTTAGCTTATTGGAGGTTGTCATGAACCTGTGATTTGAAGGGTTGGAAATTTTTAACTAGTCTAGCTACATGATATTCCTGGGTGCATAATTAATCTTTACACTTTGTTGCAATCTTGTTGACATGCTTATGTTGGATAGAAGGTGCTTGGACCAAGGCTGTAGTGATTGTAGTGTTCTTATGTTCACCTTTTGAACAGATTGTGAAAAAGTTTAATTTTGTAGTATGAGATACTAACTTGCGTCACTGTTTCGATGGGAAAATAGTTGGAACTACCTCTGGTATATTGTAGAGATGACCCCCCAATGTAATAATGAAACTGTGAGGTCGAGACTCATAAATAACATGGTGCTTCCACATATATGTTTGGACCAAGAGAACATCACACACATCCAATGGGGAAACATCACATAATACCTCATCCTTGAAGGGATGGATGTCATATGAAAATCGATATTGTTGGCTAACACAAAGATCTCATCCCTGGTGAAGCCACTTGATGTTGTATGGTTGTGGGTGTGGTGTTCTCAAAAATCCCAATTGTTTAACGAGCTTTGCTAAGATGAGGTTCTTATGGCTTCTTCTATCTGCAATAAAATGTAGTGGTGTCCCCTTCACCCACATATATGAATGAAAAAGGTTCTCCCCCTCTTCAGGATCTATTGGTTATTATGGTTGAATTGTTGTGGTCACGACAATAGAAGTGGGATTTGCGTTAATGATCTGTCTTCTACCAGTATTTTCTGAATCAAATCTCAAATCAGGTTTCAACCCCTTGTCTTTGGTCTCAGCCACCAATGACTTCTTTGAGTGACATTCATCGGTGTTGTGCTAGGTAATTTTGTGGGAATCGCGCCATTTTCTAGTGTCCTTCATCTTTTTGTTACCCTTTTTTTCCTTTGTCTTGGAATGGTTTTCTTAAGACTGGTGGTTAGGGTCATATTTACCATATTTTGGTTGTTTCATATTTGCAAACCCAAACTCCCACTTGTTCTGGTGCTTAAATTTCTTCTCGATTTTAAAAACATATCAATAAGAAACACCGAGTGATGAGATGTCTAGAAAATCCATTTTAGTTTGGATGTATCTATGTAGATCCCCATGGTATTTCAGAACCGTATGTCGCTTGGAGTCTTTGATATCCATATTGGTCTGCAAGGTATGGATGATATTTTTGAACTGTGACATTTATTGTTCCCCCTCTTTTCTCAGTGTGTTTCATCTCATGTACTAGGCGTCATAGTTTCCAACAGGGTAATATTGTTCCTTGACCGCATCCACACAAAAAATCCCAAGTGGGTTCAACCCCATATTTTCCAGACTCCTTGGTGGAACTTTGCTCCTAGTAAGTTTCCCACCAATGTTTGACATGGGGACATCCTTAAGGAGTGTGAAGGTGGTCTTTTCCTTTTCGGAGAAATTATGAACAGAGAAATAACCTTCTAGCATATTTAACCATTTTTCTAAGGCATCGACATATATATTTCCTTCAAATATGGGAATATCAAAATTAAATTGTACCTTGAAAGGCGAGGTGACTCCAAAGTGGCCACTTAATGAAGACGCGCTTGTTTTTATATACATGCATTGAAGGATGTGGGAAAAATTCTCCATCATTTCATCCCTCTTCGCATGAGAGCTTGCTCAAGCAACAGATTAATAGAATCGTCTGCTCTATCGTTTTTATTTTCTTCTGTCAAGGGTTTCTTAGGCGTGCGAGAGAAATTTTCCTCGGAGTGCGAGAGAAATTATCCTCAAGAGAGACAATCTTGAGACCCAACTTTCTATACTTGGACCTTTTCAGGGATATGCACTAAAAAAAATGATCAAGAGCAGCCCACTCTGATGCCACTAATCCATATTATTTTCGGCATGAAATGAGAACGAAGATATGAAACAGAAATATACAAAGATATTACAAGAAAGCCAATAATATAACACAGATATATATGATGTATAACACGAGCCATAGATATACAATAATACACAATTTATATTAATGAGTGAAATGTACAAAACTGTAGAAATACAGAGTGAAAGACTCACTAGAATGGTGGCAACATATCTCTAAGAAGGGATGTAACAGCTACTCGCATTTGCAAGAAGATAATTACAATGAGGCTCTAAAGGAGGTTTTAACATAAATAAAATCCAAAACCCTAACCTCGGAAGATGAAAATCCAACATTTTTGTGGACCCCGTTTTCGGTAGTTTGGTGTATCAACTTCCCAGAAGCATAACTTTGGCATACACTCTTTGTTTGGGGCGCATGATAGCTCATTGGAAAGGTATCGTTGAGGAGATTCATTTTGGAGGCTCAATAAGAGCCTTTAGCTATCATTGAGGTTCTTGATACTAAAAATACCTTCATTTAGGCCCTCAAAATGGCCCCAGAAGTTTAGGAACCAAAAAGCTGTTAAAAATAGTAAATTTCCAGAAGATGATTTGGAGCCAGCTTGGATTGGTGTGTGGCCACCGATATCCACCTAGATCAGCAATGTTAAACTAGAGAGACTACTATTTCTCGTGAATGCGATTCACATTCCCTATCTCCCATCTTAATAGATAAACATGTATTTTCTATTAGTACTTCAAGTAGTCTTGAGTTGACATGCATTGTTGGCATAGTGGTTGTCACAACATGCTCAATGTGAGCACTCACACGTAAGTAATCACTATTTGATTTTCAATAGTTTATAATGAGTTTTAAATTAGTCATCATGTAATCACATTGATCACAATATTTATAAGGTGGTTTTTTATATTTATTTAATAAAAAATAATAATTCATTAATATGTGTGTTGTTTACCTCATCCAACCTAGTTATGACATTCTTGTTTCCATAGGTATTCAAATAAACCAAAGTATTTTCATTTTTTTTTCTGAATACCTCTGGAAATAACTCTCACTGCATAAATCTAATAAATAGCATTCGTGTTGTAACCAAGGTTGTCCATAAGGAATAGGTAATATTTAAGTATGATGTGATTTAATTGTTCAATATAATAGTGTAATTAAATTGTGTCTACAATTTTAAATCATTTGAGAAGTTCGTTTTTCCATCCCAATGTCACTACCACTTTACATGCACCGATTGTTCCCTCCAATTTTTATGACCTAGGAGCACTTGCAACATGATGTCCATGTGACTACTCCATCAAAGATTTAGATATCAACCATACATGCACCCTTTGGAATTCCATCTTCATTACCTGCATGTTTCAATATGGTCAAGTTCATATAGGACCACAATAGCACATAACAAGATGTTATCATTATTATCCTAGGCCTCAAGTTGTTGGACCATTTATCCCAACACCCATTGGCTTTCCAATTTTTCTTAGCATGACCCAAAGCTAGGTATTATACATCAACTTAATTCCATCAAATTACAGTGTGTTGATATGGTTTTAGTTAATGTTTTCATTATTTTTATTCACCCTAATTTCTCAAGAACATGTTATTTGCAACACATTACAAGTGGTTCTCAAGTTCATCATGCAACAGTTGTTCATATACTACAAGTCCTTCCAACTTCCAACATTTTATTTTCTCTCACCATGGCTAGAACTAAGGTATTTCAATGTTTTCTATATTCTTTCTTAATTCCACACCTTATTTTTGTAGTCCTCATAACGACTTCTTATTTCCCCACATTTAGTCAAAAATTCAAATACCTTTTTTTTATTATTTATCTATCACTACATTTGTCAGTGTTGCATTGTTTCACAACATGCCTTACTCCAAGGTATTTAACAAGTTAAATTTGTCCATTGACATGTATGGTATTCCTGTTATTTTTAATTTATACATCTAATTGGTTCAACACATGTTGATTACAAACAATCAAAAGATATTTTCATGTGCATTAACTCCAAAATATCAAAGGCCATGTGTACTTTCACCTTTTAGGTGTGAATTCACAGATTAGCATGGTTGATCCCTTAGCTAGTGCCACTATACCCACCATCAATGTTTTTGGCCCAATAATGTACATTCTACCAATGGTGCATACACTATCTTTTCCTCTATTGATGATTCATCTACAACTATTTCCTCTACCATCGATGAATCTTATATTGTCACATATATTTTTGTCTCATTGGATCACAATGTTTGATTGATGACTTTGTCTCCTAGACAAGAATGCCAAACTCTTAGACCACCCTCAATTTTCTTAATGAGATGAACAATATATGATCCTATTATTAACAAAATATGAATTTCCATATAGGCTTTCAAAACTATTTGAACGCAATGGTTGTATATTTTGTAGCAAATTATTGTAAACAGAATTGCAATGAGGAAGATGACACCACATGTAACCCTACCCCACTTAGATATAATATTTTTTTGTTATATTGAATATTAATTTTATTTTTTAAGTTTGTTAATTTATAAAATGGGAAGAAAACTTGTAAATGTTGTCTCATTTGCATTATCCATAAATGAACATTAATATTAGAGGTAAATGATCTCAATCTTTATCAAGGAAAAAAGAAGAGGAAGATTAATTTTGGAAATGCCTCTAGAAATGGCAAGGGTGGTGAGGCATGGTGAGTTCCTCCATTTTCCATGGTGTACATATGGATTTAGTACTTTTGTCAAGATATTCTATTTTTCACTTTATACACATGTCATTTTGTAATTTGTGCATGATATACCATTTTTCACTTTATACACCACAAGTCATTTTGTAATTTGTGCATGATATGCCATTTTTCACTTTATACACCACAAGTTATTTTTTAATTTGTGCATGATATGTCATTTTTCACTTTATACACCACAAGTCATTTTGTAATTTGTGCATGATATGAAATTATGTAACATATGTTTACTTTTAGGCGCCATATATGTACTTTGGACTTGATGGGACATGATCTAATATATGTACTTTATTTTGGAATATACATTTTAGGCATGATTTAATATATATTATTTATTTTTTTAATGATATAGTATGTAGCATTTATAATTTTGAACAAAATTATTCAATTGTTTTTTATGTGGAATTTATGAGTTTTTTGGCCATGATTTTATAGAATTACTATTTTCTACTTTTATCAATTATCAAAATAGATTTTTTGTTTCATTTATATATGTTTCAATGTGATATTAATGGGAATGAATATGAACAATAAATTCAATACAAATAGGCAAAATTTGCAAAATAACTACCGCATATCGACGAGTCATTAATTCATGGACTTGTGACAATGAAATAGTGCTATGGTATCCCTTATCCTATGATTTTCACTACCCTAAAGGTGTTTTTATGAAATTTCCCAAAGACAAAGATTCACCCAATGTGAGGCATTACAAAAATTTTCATTCTAGGATCAAGTTTTCAAATCCTTGTCTTGGATATTTGTGGACATTTGTTGGTTGTTGGGTTTCCAAAAAACACTTTTTAGAGATGACACATTGCAATTTTGCTGATCCAATTGGTTTTTATTACCATAGGACCACTTTTCCCAATGTCTTTGAAGGAGTCCAAACCACAAGTTACAAATCGTGATAAAATTTAAACCTAACCTTGGATCAAGGAGACATTAGTTCCATTGGAATCGTTAAAAGAGAGTAGCACTAGGTGCACCCTTTTCAATTTCATGTAATGTAGTTTTATAAAAAATTCCATGTAGTCCTTATGTTGTGAACTTCCAAGTGGCATGCCTTCTACATTTGGCATCATTTTTTTGTAAATGCTTAAGTTTTCAATCCCTTCCTATATCATTTGTAACATACCCCATCCTAGATGAGGTCCATTATGAGAGGAAAACACATTAAAATTAATATTTATTCTTAATAATTTATTTTAGCTTACCATCTAAAGATCACACACAGATTTAACCATTTATGATACCATAATTTTAAATGCATCAAACAACATATATAAAAAAATGTGAATGCATCTAACAAACACACAACATTCAAAAATTCATTTGCACAACATACTAATCATAATAAAACAACATAACACTTATTTGTCTATAAAGATTAACTAATTGGTTTCATACGAAGGATGAACCTCCCATACATAGGAATTTCTATTCATTTTCTCTCAACAACCAGCCAACCCTGAGCTGAGGCTATGAGTCCATAAGGATATTTGGTCGTCTCGATCATCCACTCTCCACACGCAGCAACCCAACCCAAATTCTACTCCAACAACAATTCTAATCCACCAATCTTTATTCCCCACAACCTACACAACCCAAGAAATGTACACCCTTCACTGCTTTCAGTCCATCAGGTTGTACCATTCATATCAAGGATTTCAGTGCATTCAATTGGCCAGAAATTTCTCAACTAGGGACTTCCAGGAACTCCCAACTTCTCTAGGATTTTTCACAACATCTTTCACAAGGCTCTTGAACCATTTCCTCAAAAGGAAAACATACTACGAGTTTACAACCCATTTTACAGGCACATTGTAATATACCTAGGGAGGTAATATGGGTTGTAATATGGGAGATACCCAATGGGAATGGGGGTTAAGTATCATTAGTGGAGGTTATTCAATGTAAGGTGAACTAGGTCCATCATAGTACTAAATAACGCCTATTATGGTAGATACATATAATAAATGGGTAATTAGAAATAATAAATGGGCTTTCTAGAAGATTCCTTCTCTAGAATGTTCCTATGAGATAGAGAACACTATAAAAGTATATGTAAGAAATGTGATTTGCATGGTGAAGAATATTGTTGATGTACAAGCAAGTATTGCTTGAGGACTTTTATCCTTCTGTAAGGATTAACATACGGTGTTACCCTACCACAAGGGTTTTCTCTACATTTCTTGTGTTTAATGTTATGGTGAATGTTTTGGGTTTATGATTGGTCATTTCTGAATATATTTGCATATCTAGTATTTGTATATAACATTTGGTATCATAGATCTTTCCTTGGGCAAGAAGAGAAGAATTTTTTGATATTTTTACAGAATTTTTCTAAGAAAAAAAAGGGGTTGGCGAACTTTAGGCTCTTATCTAAGACTTTATTCTCGTAATTTTAAAAAATTAATTAGATATTTGGATTCCACTCGGAAAAATACCCAATTTCAAAAAAAACATTAGCTGAAATGAAGTCTGGGAAGTCAAGTTATGAGCATTTTAAATTCAGAAAAATTTTAGGGTTTTTCCAAAAAAGGTCGTGATTTTCTATCATACGTTCTTTTAAACCCTAGTTTTGATGCAGATTTGTTCCAAGAAATATTTTTTTTACTGGAAAATGTGATATCCCTAGTATTGAATAATTCACAAAAGAAAGGAAGTAAACTTGTAAAGAGAATTTGACATATTGGGTAGGTTTTAATTTAAGAGGTGATGCAACCATTTGGTGGAAATCACTCTACTCTAACCAATTTGAAAACTTTATGTTGAAGCATTGGAAAAATTAAGTTTAGACAAGTGGTATCGTTCCAAGAGTAAGGATAAATAATGCACCAAGGGTTTATTTTCAGGGGGGAAATCTATATTACATGTTCATGGTTGTATTCATAAAGAAAATGTCATTGTTTCTATTAACCCTAGTTGTAGGAATAATTTTGTCAATATTCAGTTGGTTAACAGATTGCAAGTTCCTACAAAGAATATTCAAGGCACATAGGTTAAGGGTGAAAATGTTCAAATTTTTAAATATTTGAAGCTCAGTATGGATAAATATGTGTTGCATTCAATTTTTTATGCTATAGATATGGAGGAGGTGGATATTGTTTTGGGATTCACTTGGATGGCCACAATTGGTACAATTAATATCAATGTGCAAAAGAAGTTTTTGAAACTTTGGTACAAGAAAAATAAGGTTACGTTGCAAGATGTCTCTATTTGTAAGAAATAAGGGCCTGTGAGGGAAAAAATAGAAGTTATTCAAGAGTCTGAAGTAGAATCAAAGGCAAACTCTACAACAAGAGATGCAGCAAAGCCACGGAAAGGGCACAATAAGTCAGAAGAGATCATGATAGCAAACACAAAATTTCTTGCAGAGTCTGTAGTTGAATCTGAGGCAGAGTCTATAAAAGGAGATGAAGCAAGGCCACATGAAGAAAATAGTAATGAATTTAAGGAGGTTATTGACTCCAAGGCACAAGGCGTTTCATATTTGAAGGAACCAATTCCTACAATTTTTGTATATCTCCATCCACATCATAATGAGTGACATTAGTCATCTAGACAAGGATGTGTGCATCCAATTCCTACAGTTTTTGTATATCTCCATCCACGTCATAACGAGTGACATTAGTCATCTAGAAAAGGATGTGCACATCAACACACGTATGCACCAACAGGGAACCAAAAACAACACCATCTAATAGGTGCATGGAGGATTCCTAGGACTACCGGGAGACAAAAGGTTAGAGACTCAACCCCATACCAAAATCAGAACGATGAAGAACAATATAGCAAGGAAGCAGGTGGAAATCATTTTCATGTTCCATTAGGATGGATGGATCGTCATACTTGATAGTAGTTGGCTACAATTCTCAGCCACTCATATCGTATGGTCTCTTCTCATGTTTCAGGGACAAAAAATTCTTAATGGGGGTGGAATGTAATATACCTAGGGAGGTAATATGGGTGGTAATATGGGAGGTATCCAATGTAAATGGGGGTTAATTATCATTAGTGGAGGTTATTCAATGTAAGGTGGACTAGTTCCACCATAGTATTAAATAAGGCCCACTATGGTAGTTACATATAATAAATGGCTAGTTAGAAATAATAAAAGGGATTTCTAGAAGATTCCTTCTCTATAATGTTCCTATGATATAGAGATTAATATAAAATGATATGTAAGCAATGTAATTGGAATGTTGAAGAATATTTTTAATGTACACATAATTATTGCTTGACGAGTTTTATCCTTTCGTAACGATTAATATATGGTGTTACCCTTCCTCATGGGTTTTGTCCAAATTTCTTGTGTTCAATGTTATGGTGAATGTTTTGTATTTATTATTGGTCATTTTTGAATATATTTGCATATATAGTATTGGTATACAACACACACAAGCCAAATTTCCATCACAACAACTAAACAATGGTTAAATTCAAGAACAACATGGATGGTGCTCTTCCCGACACTCAACACCACTCTTGTTGCTCCATACCTACATGTAAAAAATATCTCCTTTCTACATACGAAGTTCCCTTCTTCTCCCTTGCTTTCTTAACTCTCACTCATCCCAAATATTATTGACAGTACTTCAGCCCCATACTCTCAATAACTCTGGGATGTAACTCCTCACACCCACCCATTTACATGAGTCTAATGATTGGCTTTGGTAACACTCAACAATAAATAGAAGGTTATACATAATGATATTAATTTTAGGAAAGTGGGTTGGATTAATACCCATGAATATTTCCCCTTGGACCCCTCTCTCTTGTGGAATTATATCACCCCCCGCATCATTTTCATCCCTCTCGTATCACATCCAGTTGTTACTACTTTATTATTCATTTCAATGTTCATAATATACAATTCAACCCCCAACGATATTAATCAATATGGGATCTTTTTCTCAATCATATCAACTCACTAGCCTAAATCACATTTATACAATTACATTATAATTGGAGGGGATGAAAACCAAGGATGTTATATTCCCCTCCCATTATTTTTGCATTGTCTTCAGTGCACATGTCCACTAAGTGTACATTCATTGTACAATTATGGCTCTCCAACCTTAATCCACATACAGGATCTCTGGCCTAATATCACATGGGAATTATGGACCAAAAACATAAATACATAGGAAATCCAACCCAAAAACCATACATACATAACCCATTGGCATTCTTCGATAGTTATCTCGATTTCCACTAGCTCTCTTCCATGCAACCTACCCAATACAAGGAATGTACCCCTTCACTACTCTCATTCCATCGAGCTATACCATTTGTTTATCAAGGTCTCTCTAGCACATGTAACTAGTAATATCACTCTTGGGATATCAAGGCACTCACTACTAGAAAAACTATCAGTAAAACAACAACAATAAATTTGTTATAGTGAAACTCACACAAGAGTTCACTCTTTAGACCTAACAACTTGGTTCTTCAACATTGCAACTCCCACATAGGAGTTCACTCTTCAGGCCTGACAATTTGGTTCTCCAATCATCAGTTCCAAACCAGTCCTAGAATTTGCCATCCACTATTATTATAATCCTTCAACTCAAGCATCCCTTTCATTGTTACATAGTCCATCAGTTGATCCATCATTTGCTAGGGTTTTCTTACATAGGTAAATTCCAACTTATTGCTACACTTCCACTAGAAATTTTCAACCCATGGAAATCATTTCATCTACACCATATGCATACAGTCAATATGAGACATCATCATACAATTTTCCATTATAAATTTCAAATTTGTTTTATACAGGAGAACATAATTTCCTAAGCATGAGTTTTCTACCCATAATTGTTTGGCTCTTGCAGCAATAGAAATTGATATTCTTCATGGGATTACACTAATTCCACATCCAAGACCATTTTTCATACATTTTCTCGATTTTCACTCAACCAAACAGATTGTTAACATATCATAACAATTTTCAATTAGTGATTTCTCAAATTCATTTTATACTGGAAAATAAAATTTCCCAGGCATAAGATTTCTTCTCCTTATGTTTGGATCTTGCATTAGCAGGAAGTGGTATTCCTTATGGGTTTACATCATTTCCACATCGAAGACCATTTTTCTTGCAATTTCCTTAACTTTTATCCAACCAAACAATTTTCAATATTCGTTCAAATTATAATTTCATTGCCCCATTTGCAATTAGCGTATGAAGTAATTTCAAAATTATATTACTCTAAAAATTCAATCATTTCCAACCATTATTCATACTAAATGGAATGAACTATCATTCCTTGCACATGCATTCTCTATCATACCAATCTTTTCATAATGCAAGCAAACATTATCAGGAAACTGATGTGCCAATACCTATGGCCACATTTACACAATACATCCTTGCATTGACTCCAGAACACTGAAATTTTTAAACCTGTTAAGTAAAGAAATGGATAATATTCTTAAGAAAAGAATAAATTAATCAATGGCTCGCACACATAGTACACAAAGATTTACATTGAAAACCCTTAACCGAGAGAAATATAGCCTTCCTAGGTTTCACACCTCTCAAATGTTTATTTTATTAATTTCACCATTCACAATACAATATATACAATATTTTAGGTATTCCACGACTACCAAAACCCTAATCCCTTAACCTGAGATTAATTTAGAAAACCACTAAAAATAGAAAAAAATGCTAAAATAGAAAAAAATGCCCGAAAAAAAAAATTGACGCGTTGTCGGGAGTTGAAGGCTTCGCCTAAGAAGGGGGGAAATCATGCCCCCCTACGAATCCCCCTTGAAAAACCATATTGCATGCATGTACACAAAGAGCTCCAGGTGGTGGGATCATCAAACCCTATCGTCAGATCCGATGCACCCACGCATACACATGCAAAGAATATAATGTTGAAATAATGTAACTGCAAAGTGTATTCTAATGATTATTGTTGTATTATTCATTAGATCAATCCCTATATAGCATACTGATCATGTCGGCTATTGTAAAAGACCAAATCCCCTTTTGTGGATTGGTCAAAACATAATTTTAATAGGCAAAATAAGAAGTCGGCCCCATAATATATTAAAGAGGCCCCATAATATATTAAAGGTGGTTATAACCACCCAGAAGAAGAAGTCGGCCTTGACAGTGAATAGACACCTCTGTCCACATGTGACAGAGTTGTATAAATAAGGAGGATAGGGCCTCACTTAGACACACACTGGCTTGTTCATTGAGAAGCAAGTTTCGGAGTTGTAGTTGGAGAAGAGAGAGAGAGAGAGAGTCACAATCTTGGGAGAGGAATTTCTTTATTTGTTTGAGTTATATCTTGGAATTGTATTGGCTATCTATAATAAGGAAGTTTTGCTAGGTTTTCTTCCCCATGAGGGTTTCCCGAGATAAATGATGTGTCTCTTGTGATTGTGTATTTCTCACTAATCCTATCTTATGCTATTGTTATCTAGTGAAATGCAAAGAACTCTAATAATATATTAAAACTTAACTTGGTATCAGAGCTAAGATGAAGAGAGCATCTTTCACAAGAGAAAGTGAAAAACGTCACTGTTGTCATACATGCAAATTAGGGATTTTTGTTGATGAAGTATTTCATCCCTAAAACCATCTAGAAAAGTGTACCCTTCCTCAAGGATCACTTTGGCATCCTCAGTGCAAATTTCCAGTGGCTAGATCTCCCAGAAAGTGAAACCCTAGTTTTCACAAAGTACGAGAAGTACAAGAAAACCAAAGTACCAGAATTACTAGAGTACCAGAAGTACCAGAAAACCAGAAGCACCAGTCCAGAAATCTGCAGATCAAGTTTGGAGGGGTAAAATTTTGATTTTCTCAGATCCAAACACACCAGGCTACTCACCTCAACCAAGCACAACTCCTAGTAAGTTCAGAATTTGATTTTGAGCATTTTCATTTTTGGTCATTTTCCTAGCTGTCTGCAAGAACTAAGCTTGTTGACAAGCTGGAAGGTGTGTAAAACTTTTGTGCCTGGAAGTATAGGATTGGACTCATTCTTTAAGAGAATGACCTAGCAAGATTTTTCAAAGAAGAAGTGTCGGAACCCGACGATGCTGCAGACAAAGAAAAGCATCAAAAGGACACAATAAGGGCCAAAAGAATCATTGCAAATTCAATCAAAGATCACTTGATCCCTTATGTGTAATCAAACAAGACTCTGAAAGAAATGTTTGATTCCCTAAACAGACTATATGAAGGAAATAACATAAACCAGAAGATGAATCTAAGAACTCATCTCAAGAATACAAGGATGCAGAAAGGAGAATCAATCCAAGAATATTTCTCCACAATATCCCAATTCAAATAAAAACTAGAAGCAACCGGAGATGCTATAGACGAATACAAACTTATAGTGATGGACCTTAATGGTCTCACAAGAATTTGGGATGCATTCATCCAAATGATTTGTTCCATAATGGAAAAACTAAAATTTGACGGTCTATGGGAAGAATGCATTCAAGAAGAAACAAGAGTAACTAACCAAGAGGATTTACTAGCAAGAGATGAAGATAAATCCCTATATACTCACACTAAAGGAGGAAGGAATAAGTCTTACTTCTAGAAAGAAACTCATAAAGAGTCTCACCCCCAAAACAAATCTCAGCCAAAGATATTATGGAAGAAAGGACAACGAAAGGAAAGAGATTACTCATTTCTCCAATGATACCATTGTGACAAGATGGGACATATTGCAAGATATTGTCCAGCCAAACAAGAAGAATACAAGAGGAAAAATAAGAGACATCATTCCCATGCAGTTGAAGATGAAGAGCCACCTGCAAATATGTTAAGAGAACAAATTAAAGACTATGTCTTAATCTTGGCCTTCTCAGGATCGATAACACATGGAGAAGACACTTGGCTCATTGATAGTGGTGCCTCCAAGCACATGACAGGTCAAAGAGATATTCTCTCTTGCATTTCAGAAAAGAATTTTTCTTAGAAAGTGACACTTGGAGATGATTATCAATACCCTATCAAGGGATTGGGAGAATCAAACTATAAGCTTAATTCAGGAAATTCAATGAAGATGAAGGACGTACACTATGTACGAAGTTTGACAAAGAACCTACTCTCCATATCAGATTTAGAAAAGAAAGGCTTCAAAGTTTCCTTTATAGATGGATAAGTTCTTATGTGGGATAAAGGAGAAACTTGGAAAGAAGCAATCGTCATTGGAAAAGAAGAAGAAGGCCTGTATAAGCTAAAGGGTCACTCAGAAGCTTCCATGACCCATGCCATTGAGAATCCATGTGAACTTTGGCGTAGAATATTAGCCCACATAAACTACAAGGCACTACCATACGTATGCAAAGCAGTCACAGGTCTACCAGAACTCAAGGTTGACCATGAAGGCATGTGCAAAGGATGTGCACAAGGGAAGAACATCAAGAACCCTTTTCCGAAGAGAGACGTCAAAGAAGAAGGAGTCATAGAAATCATTCATTCAGATTTATGTGGCCCAATGTCGTCATCCTCCATTAGTGGGTATCTATACTATGTATCTTTTATTGATGATTATTCTCGTAAGACCTGGGTGTACTTTTTGAAATCAAAAGATGAAGTGTTCAGTAAATTCAAGGAATTCAAATCCTTGATAGAGAATCTTTCCGAANATACTCAAGTCAGACAATGGAGGAGAATACACCTCAAAATATTTTGTTAACTTTTGCAAAGATGTCAGGATCAAGAGTGAGCTCACCACTCCCTATAATCCTTAACAAAATGGTGTAGAAGAAAGAAAGAACATAACGATAATGGAAGCAGTGAAGACCATGATCCATGATCAAGATTTTCTAATGTGCTTAAGGGAAGAAGCAACGATGACAGTAGTATATGTACAAAACCGATTGTCCCATAGTGCACTTGGGTTCAAGACCCCGAAAGAGATGCTCACCGGAAAGAAGCCGGAGGTAATCCATCTCAAAATATTTGACTTCCCAGTATTT
>SNQJ01S0073933.1:17651-37353 GCA_010110895.2 Picea sitchensis | reverse complement strand
CAGAGGCCGTGCAGGTGAATGAGAAGGACCTGTGGATCGGGTATTTGAACAGTGATTCTCGAGAGGAATCAAAAGAGCTGATTCGGCTCAGAAGAAAGCGAATTTAAACGATCCTGAGAGCAGACGAGATGGAGGTGTAGGAGCACCCACGTTTGCGTCAACATTGGTTGACAAAAGCTACAAGATGATGATTGTAAGGTCCATGTCTTTATGTGCAATAAAATCAATTTCGTCAGAAATTTCTTACTTTATATGGATATCATGTCTTGACTCAATAAAGAAAACAAGAAAATCCATTTTTATTAATTATCTTTTTAAGTCATTTTTTTATTAATTTACTAGATAAATATTGTTAAAGACAATCCTTAAAATTTTTAAGGAAATAAATCCATAACATTACACCTTAACAAACATATTTTGAAAGGTTATTAAAATTTTCAATGAATTTTCCAGTGATATTGTTTTCCATCAGTTTTTCCATCCCAAATACAAAAGGTCTCGGTCAAGAAAAAAATTGTATGAATAGACTTGAATTTGTGCCTCATCAAAGGCTACAATGCATATTTGCATAACATAATGCTACACTTGAAATTAAGAAGTATAAATGCAGTTAAGGGGTTGTCGTAATGATATGTAAATGAAACGAATACACAACAGATTATATAGTCTTGCGGTCTCTAAATTTGTTTTGTTTCAATGCTTTCAAGGATACCACTTGTCACTCTTGTTTTAATTTAAGCCTGCATCGAAGGGCACCGCCTGTATGCAAGCATCACCAAAGATGAAATTAACCACTGAAATTATTTATTTATATGTTTCATAATAATTACTATTTAGTTTAAATTTATTTAATTTATATAATTAATAAAAATTTATATATGCCTTTTTCTTAAACACATTAAATCAAGTTTTTAAGTTAGTTAAATATTTTATATATTTTATATCATAAGTTTTATTAAAAGGTAATAATAAATAATTTTTATAATATTAAAATTATTTAATTACAAGCTATTCATTTTATGAATATGTTGTATTTAAATTTGATTTTGACTTTATTCATCATTTAATGTCACCACATTTCTTTTTTTTTCAATAAAAAATTGGCTCAAAATTATAGTATAATAATTTTAATTTACATATTCAATCCACTTGGACGGACATCACTATAATGCAAATATAATGCAAATAAAAGCTGACTAGTCTTGAAGTAATTAGTTATATAATAAAAACACCCACAACCAAGTGTTAATATATAGAATATTAACAAAAATGCCACCACATTTCTAGATCTTTGAGATTTATACCATATATATCACCATATATAGGATTTTTCTAAATAGAAGACAATAATAATTTTTTCTTTATAATATTAAAAACTTAAAACCATTTAATTTAATTATAAGGTTGCTAAATTTACATATATTTTATGAATAAATTGCAATAAATTTATTATATAAATAAATTGTAATAAATTTAAATGAGATTTTTATATTATAATAATTTTCTATTTTCAAGGCATAAGAATGATAGCTACATCCATTTAGAATTATTTTGATGATATCTAATCGTCATCAAAGACATATTTAATGATAGCCATAAAGACAAAGGTGTTTCCAATTATGTAGTTGTTTGTGATAAGTATAACTATTTAGTGGCTCCAACTTTGACATGATTTCCATGACAAATTGAAGAAAACTAAATGATTTTAATGAGAAAAAAAAATCACAAAATCCCTTAAGTTTATATCAAAATAGTTCATCCTACTAATATAACTATGAGTAATTTTTAAATTAAAATTATCTCAATTGTATTTTACTATGTAAATTTCATTTTTCATTAATTTATGAATAGTGTAATACTTTTTCTTCAATCTAACAAGTCATAATAACTCTCTTTATTAATACTATGTTGACACGTATATGCTGCCACTTAACCTTGTTAAAAGCCAAATCTAACCTATATAGCATACTTGTTACACCACCACAATAAAGTACATAAGTTTCTAATCTCTGTATCCAAACATGACTTATATCTTTCTCCAATTCTAATTTTATCCATTGCGGACATGAATACCAATGCCTAGCCCTGCTTATAACACATAAACTATGGTTGGATTTTGAGAAAATAATAATTTCAAGCTGGAGCTTTGTAAAAAGTTGGAAATGTAGGTGATGTAACAGGTAAACTATGGTTGGAATTTGAGAAAATAATAATTTTCATCTTGAGCTTTGTAAAAAGTGGGAAAGGAAGGTAATGTTTTGTGTTGAGGTTGTGGTGTCATTGTTGTCATAACACATTAATTTTGCATAAGATAATATTATGTAATATAATAAATATTATATAAATTAAAATATATATTATAAAATGTTAAATGTTTAAATTCTTTTTAAAAGTAATTTATATTTGGTTTGTTCAACTCAATTAAAAAGAAATTTAGGTTAATTTTTTGTGACTTTATGTCAAATTTTTGAATTTAAATCAAATTTTTTCTTTAGTTATTTGTGTTAATTTTTCTTATTTAAAATAACAAAAACTCTAAAAAAAAATGATTTATTTTAAGGTTACGAAACTAGTTCATTTGTTAGCATATTGTTTATGTTTCACATGAATTATCATCATCAATAATCATGAACTGTCAACTATCATCTCCATGCAACTTTTGTTTTATTTTATTATCTCTCAGCTAACATGAGATGCTTGTCTAATAATAATGATCACACAACAAAACTGTCCAACTTCAAATTAAAGAAGAGACTTTATGTACAGATATTCGTATGTATTCGCAAACTGCCCGTTTCGTAAACCTTTTTTATTTTATTTTTGTGGTATTTGATAATTTGAAAAAAATTAACAAGTTACTAATTAAAGGGAGAAAAACTACCACGATCCAAACATAAGTAAAGCCAAAATGGAACGAGGAAGTTGCCCGGAAAAAAAATAAAATGTATTTAATTCAATTGTTACCCAAAGTTAAATATTGAAATCTACACGGGAACCTTTCTTAAATATTTATAAGAAGAATGATTACTAAGCATACAACGTAAATACACCTATAATGTAATTGTTATACATGATATAAAAACTCTTCTATAAATATAATTGTTATACATAATATAAAAATAAATATAATTGTTATACATAATATAAAAACTCTTTTATAAAGATAAAAATAAATTTAAAATTTTTATATAAATAAAAATGTTAAAATAAATATAAATAATTTCTTAATAATATATATAGTAAGTTATAACTATTAAAATCAATTAAAATGTATTTTAAATAATAAAAAATTATATAGTATCTATATACACATATAATCTGAATTTTACCAGGTTAAGTGAAAACTTAAATCTATCCCTCTTAATTGCTCTCAAGAAATCCAAAGTTCGATCATTCTATGTTCTACAAGAAACTTAACTTTTTGCAGTTAAACTAATGCGACTGTCCCGAACTATCTACCGGAACTAATGCCACTGTATCGGAACTCTGCCGGAACTATTCCTTCATCTTCCTCACATTCACGAAGCATTTTCCTATGTTCGTCTATCACAATCAATATGCTCGTGGAAGCATTTTCCTACGTTCTAGTGGAAGCATCAATTCAGTTTCACTGGAAGTTAATCTTTATCATTATCACTGAAGTTTTTTTAACCATTTTCCCAAAATATCATTTTTATGGAGCTATTTTTAACAGTGAGCTTTTTTAATTAAGAGTTTTTTTTTTAACATTATCCCAAAATATAATTTTTATGGAGCTATGACTAATAGTAAACTTTTTCATTTAATCTTTTCAGCTATATTTAGCGGCCATTGATATATATATAAATAATGTGAGCCATTACTAACAGTGATTTTTTTTCATTTAATCTTTTCAGCTATATTTAACTGCCATTGACACATATAGATATATATTAAGGCACAACCTCCATATTCTCACATTTGTGAATGTGAGTATTTTCGTAAGCCCGTCCCGGCTCATGCTCGCAGCTGTTGAACTTGAGGTGCCAACTAAACCCTGCTTAGTTGGAGAATCGGGAGGGCGAATCTGAAGGTTTGTGGACAATCTTTCTGCGCTGAAATTGTTTTGACCTCCATCTTTCCATGCTGTTAATCCAGGCTAGAAGCGCTGTAAGTTGCAATTTCATGATTCTCCCTCCGTGGTTGTTGTCTTTAGTAGAGACTATGTGTGTTTCTGCTACCATAGGACTGAAGACTCTATGTGTCTTTCTGTGTATTTCTGCGCTACCATGGGGCTGAACCTTCTGGACTGAAGACTCTATAGGTGGATAAAACCATGAATGCATGAATGCATAAATGTATTGGCCCTAAATCTATCATAACATACGGTCCAAATGGAAGATATTTCTTTGACCTCCACAAATTATCATTGTTAAGCTTATGTGATATTTCTTATAATAATGTCCTAAAAATAAATTTAGGAATACAACCACTGAAATGGGAGACATTTGGCCGTTTTAGTCGTACACTATAGTAGAATATTTGCAGCTACTCATGAAATCAGGGAATGTTTCTAACCTCAGTGTATTAGTTTTCATTAATGTTTCTAACTTCAAATTGTTGCAGGTGTATTAAAGAGAATTGAATTGAACAAGATGGTGTGGATGAGGAAGATAACAGAAAATAGAATGATGCTCTTTGGCAAGCCCATAGTGTTCAATGAATTATTCTCAAACACTGCACAGATGATCAGAAGAAACAAGTGAATGATAAAAAGGGCATGTCCATTATTTTCTTTGATTTGGATGAGAAAAAAGAGATGGAATTTGTGTTCAAACGTTGGTTGAGTAGCAAGACTTACGTGATTTTAAAAGGATGGAGCAAATTTATAAGACGACGAGCATTAAAGACAAATGATATTGTCCAAATTTCGAGAGATAATGTGAATGGAAAATTTCTCATCAAGTGCATCAAGAACACCAATATTATGCATGCAGAGAAAAAAGCGAAAATGAATATTATCTCTCTTCACACATCTTCTTGAATCTCATGAAGGGCTTTTTCAAGTAAGATTTCGTTCAAGTTTTTTTAAATTTATTTCTTAATATTTAATGTGTAATTAATTGTTAATGTGTTTGATATACATTTAATAAGAATTAGTGATTAATTAAATCTCTATTTGTTTTTAATGGTTGGTCGAAGGACATAAGCTATCATACCATAGTATGCATGTACCTTTGACTCATGTGAAGGTTGTAGTTGTCAAAGGTGGTAGTTCTTAACAACCAAATGTAAATGGAAAGTGATATGATGGATTAGTTGGGGAATATTTTTTGTTATAAGAAATGGGGAATTAAATCTTGAGGATGAATTTAAATCCTTGATGTAATCCAATTTCATGGAACTTATAAAATTAGATATAGAATATTGAATATTAATTATATTTGTATAAGTTTTTATTTTATTTATGTGGTTGAAATTATTTAAGAGAGATATTTTGATGATGTATTATTAATTAGATTTGATGAAGTTTATGAAGTTAAATATAATATATTGAATACCAACTATATTTGTATAATTTATTTTTGTTATTTATGTGATTAAAACTATTTAACAATAACATTTTAATGGTGTGTTAGTTAAAAAAAAATGTATTTTAGGTTGATGAATTATGTATGAAAATAAGAAATATGGTAGTAATGGATATTGAAAAATATTGTTTAAGAAACTATACACATAATGAATATTATAATATTAATATTTAAGAAATTATTAAGATGCAAAGTAATCATGAAAATTAAAAATATCAAAGTGTTAGTTTTAATATTTTAAGATCATGCTATTTTTTCATGGCATATGCTATGTTTCAATTTTAAAATGATGAAGATGATATGTTAATTTTTCAAGAGATATCCTATGTTTGAACTTAAAAATGATAAAAAACTTAGTGCTTCAAATTGAGAGGTAAATTAATGATACTCTCGATTTAAAATTATTTTTTTAGCATTTTTTTGTTATGAATTCTCTTATCATCTAAACTCTAAAATTTAAGTCTAACATGTTTTAATCTTAGCCTCTACCTCACATTGAAGGTGCACCTATGATGACCTGACCTTTTTGATGCTCCACACGATCTTGTCATGCACCACCTAATATCATGTATTCTATAAACTCTTAGCTCACTTTTGTGTGATATTTTCCTTGATGATGAAGTGAGTTATGTCTTTGGCACACAAATGAAGGTATGAAAGTGACCCTTTTGGCCCTCCAATGAGTTATTTATATATAAAACTATAGAGTTTTATTTATATATAAAACTAAAGAGGGCTATGCTATAAAATAACACTTCTTTTACTTATAAAGTTATTATTTCTTTAACATTATTTCAAACTTTGGCTAAAATGTTCTCCAATAACTTGGGTAATGATTCCAAACATAGAAGTGATCTAACTTTATTTAATGGCAGGAATTATTTGTAAAAGAAATTTCTCCTACATGTCAAACTATTAATCATTTCTAGGTTTAGATATGTTTTTTTTTTTTGCAGAAAAAAAACGTAATTCNATCATTATAATGATCAAAATTACATTTTGTAGATACACTTCAGGAGTGTATTCCTATGATCTAGTATTTCTGTATTACTTCAAATCATGTTGTTGTTCTTCAATGAAGTCCTATCTTCTTCATCCCATAGGATTTTACATAATCATTACAAACCAAAATTGCGTATTTGCTGTAGTTTTTTAAACCATAAAAGGTTTCAGTAGTTCACAAGGTTCTTTGTTGTTCTTGAATTTGTTCATTTAAGAACTTTGTGATCTTCCAGCAGCCCATTTCCAAGTGAGTGCCTTCTTTCGATGCCCTATCCGCTTCTTCATTTCTTTCCCCGTAAACATGTTGACAGGGAAAGGAATAAAAAACTCTCTGTAGTGTTTTTATGTCTTCCAAAATATTGGCAAGTATGATATTGTTGCATCTTTGAGTCCCATTTATCCAGTTTATTACATTTTTGGAATCTCCATAAACTGTTATCTTTTTGCAGTCCTTTTCAATTACAAAGGCCAAGAGTGGTTTGAGGATCATAAGTTCAACATAATTATTTTTTCCATTTCCCAATCTAGACGTTAAGGTGTAGTAGTGCGTGTCTGAGAAGCAAAGTAACCCTCCACCTCCACAAGTATAGTGTTGGGAAGCTCCATCAAAAAAACCCCATGGTATTGATTTTTCAATGGTTACTTCTTTTATCGTTCTGTTCTTGTTTCTTCCTTCGGAAGGAGCAAAGGAGAAAAATATTGCCAGACTGTTGAGAGTAATTTTTTTTGGAGCTATAGACACCTCATTAAAAATGGCTTCATTCCTTGCAAGCCACACTCCCTAGATGATCAACAATGGTAGTATTCTGTATCTTTTATAAGATAAGTTTTCCCGCCAGTTCCTCCAAGCTTGCTCCAATGTGTGGCTAGCTTGTTCCAAGGAGAGCCACGTTGAAGAATGGGTGAATGCCAAGGTAAGGGGGAATGTTGAGCGCAAAAACATTGTCACCCACAACCTTGGTGATGGTGTATGACCCATAACAGAGTGGGCGAAGCTTCCAATGGGACCCTGTAAGGCATTCTTTCTGCAAGCACAACCAAATTTTTTCACCCACCTGAAACTTATGTGGCACCCGGTGTTGATCATGGAACTGCTTGTACTTGGCATTGGACTTCTATAAAATATCCTGACCTTGTTGGTAGATGTGATGGATCCTCTCAATGAACCAGGTGGCTTTATCAACTTCTGGTGGAGCAGGAGATGAGCCGACTGAGGTGTTTGCCAGGGGTAGTGCAACATCCATGGGACCCAATGGTTGGAATCCAAACCCCACTTGAAAGGGGATGTGGCTAGTTGAGTTATGCAGGGCTCGGTTGTAGCTATGATGGACATAGGGAATACTCTCATCCCATGTGCGGAGGTGTTTGGAATTGTACATACGCAGGATATGTATGATCATGCGATTGACGACCTCAGTTTGGCCATCTGTTTGGGGGTGGAAAGAAGTGGATTTGGTGAGATTGGTATCCAGCAGTGACCAGAGGCTCGACCAAAATGTGTTGAGGAACCGACTGTCCCGATATGAGACAATGGTTTTTGGGATCCCAAAGTGTACATAAATGCGTTCAAAGAAGGGCTTGGCAATGGCCTCTGCAGTGATGTTCTTCTTGCAGGCGGCCAAAATCGCCATCTTGGAAAAGCGATCAACAACCACAAAAACAAAGTCATTGCGCCTCTCAGTGGACGAGAGGATGGACATGTAGTCCATGGACATGGATTCCCATGGCTTGTCAAGAGTAGGAAGAGGGGTGTACATGCCCTATTTCTTAGTGGTTCGTTTGGAAATAGCACAGGTAGTGCAAGACATGCTATACTTTTCGACATCTTGTCGAAGTTTCGGCTAGTAGAAATGTTTTTGCAGCACTGCCACCATCTTTTCGATGCCAAAGTGTCCTGCCACTCGACCATAGTGAGCTTCCCAATTAAGCTTTGTGAGCTCGCTTGATGGAACACATAGATGGCCCAGATGGCACAACAACTCATCCTGAAGATGGAAATTAGCGACCATTGCGTTTTCTCCCAACATTTGGTAGGTGGTGGAGAAGTTAGTGTCTGTTTCATAGAGGTGGGGCCATCCAGAGGTCTCATGGCCGCAAGAGTCTATCACTGTGGTGAGTGCCACGACTGGAGGTCGGTTGAGGCAATCAACAACTCGTTTGGTACTTCATGTTTTATACTTGATGTTGAGGTAGAACTTGTGCAAGTATGTGGACCACTTCTGATAGCGGTCATTCTGCAATTTGGCTTGGGTCTGCATGAACTATAGTGGCTTGTGATTAGTGTGGATTACTGTCTGCTTCCCCAAAATGTAATGTCTCCACTGCCGACAGGCTTCCACAATGGAGTACATTTCTTTTTCATAAGTAGGGTACTTACGGGCAATATCTGATAGTGTCTCACTATGATACGCCACGGGGTGGTCGTGTTGAGTGAGAACAACGCCAACAACATAGCCTGAAGCATCTGTCTCTATCTCAAAGGGATGTTGCAGGTCTGGTAATGAAAGTACTAGGGATGAGCACAAACACTCCTTTAAATCATCGAAGGGTTGTTGTTGGGATAAGCCCCACACAAATGTTTCTTTATTGCCACCCCTGGTTACTTGGATGAGGGCCTATGCGATATAAGAGAATCCCAACACGAACCTGTGATAGAAATTAGCGAGGCCGAAGAAGCTCCAAAGATTAGTGAGTTTGGTTGGGGCTGTCCAGTCATGGATGACCTGGATCTTGGATGGATCCACATGCAAACCATGTTGATCAATGATGTATCCTAAGTAATGGACCCTGTCCATGCCGAAGCAAACTTTTTCCAAGTTTGCATATAGTTTGTGATTCCGCAGGGTGTGCAGAACCTGCTGAATATGCTGTAAGTGTTCCGCCCAAGTCTTGTTGTAGATGAGGATGTAATCCAGATACACCACTACAAAATTAATGGTGAAAGGTCGCAGGATATCATCCATCATCCTCATAAAATTTTCTGGAGAATTTTTCAAACCAAAAGGCATGACCAACCATTCAAAAATACCTTCTTTTGACTTGAAGGTGGTCTTCCATACATATGTATGTTCTATTGGGAGTTGGTGGTATCCAGACTTTAGATGAACCTTACTGAAGTATTTGTCCCCCGTGAGTTGATCAAGGAGGTCGTCGATTCATGGAATCGAGTACTAGTTCTGGACTGTGATTTTATTCAGGGCCCGATAATCAATGCAGAGTCATGAGGTCTCGTCTTTATTCTGCACTAGTACGATTAGGCTCCCACAAGGCGATGAGTTGGGATGGATGTGCCCCTTGTGGAGAAGTTCTTGGATCTTCCTCTTGATCTCCTCATTTTCTAACAGAGAGCGATGGTAGACAGGCCCATTGGGTAGCAGTGCGCCTGGGGTCAAGTCGATGGGATGCTTGACCTAGCAGTGCATAGGTACCCTGGTAGGAGAGGAGAAGAAAGATAAGTATTCTTCCACGACCTTATCCACTTACTTCTGTTGTGTGGAGATATTAGCCGTGGAGGCCCTAGATCTGGCTGCGATATTTCGCTTACTCTAAGAGTGAATCATGAAGAAGACAAATTTACCGGTCTGAGAGATGACCTTCCTGCATTGCTTGGTAGATATCAAGGAAATAAAACTAGGAGGGACTACCTCGAGTATCCTCTACAATTTCCTGTTCAAAGTAAAAATAACACTACGAGGCCTAGAATCATATACAACATGACGTTTCAATAAATAAGGTTGGCCCAAAAGAACATTACAAACTTCGAGAGGAGAAACATGAAACAATACCTCATCTCTGAAGGTCTTGATGTTGTACGATAGTCGACACTGTTGGTTGAGGCAGAGATTTCTTCCTTGGTGGAGCCATCCAATGGTGTAGGGTTACGGGTTCGACGTTGTCAACAGGGCCATCCACTTGAAGACCTCTGCTGAGATTAGGTTCTTCTGGCTATCGCTGTCAATGATGAAGTGCAACAGGGTTCCTTTTACCCACATATGTGAATGGAAAAGGCGCTTTCCTTCTTCTGGATCATCTGGTTCACCAGGGTGGAGCTTGGTGGTGGCAACGGTGGCAATGGGTTCTGCGTCAATGATCTGTATTCCCCTTTCTAGTTCTGACTTAGAGTCAAAACTCGCATCTGATTCAGATGCTTTCACTTCAACCACTAGTGACTGCTTTGACCGATAATAAATAGTTTTATGCCAAGGACTCTTATGGAATTCGTGCCACTTCCCCGTATCCTTCTTTGTCTTTCCGGTGTTCTTCTTTGCTTACGACTTGGAGTGGTTGTCCTGATACTGTCCATATTTGATATGTACTTTGTTCTGTAGGTTGGGGCTGCTCTTTCCTAGTTTTTGTTGCGAGAAGTTCCCAGACCCAAATTGTCGCGTCTTTTGTTTGATCTTATGCTCGATTTTGACGACATATTGATAGGCTGCGCCCAAGGACGAGATTTCCAGAAAATCCATTTCGGTATGGATGTATCTATGCAGAGCACTGTGATACTTGAGCACCATATGTCACTCTGAATCTTTGATACCCATCTTGGTGCGTAGGGTATGGAAGATATTTGTGAAATCTGGCACTACTTGGTCTCTTTCTTGATGCAGTGTTGTCCATTTGGTATACAAGTCGTCATAACTTTCGACATGGTAGTATTGTTCATTAATAAAATCCCTGAAGGATTCCCAAGTGGCTGCGACTATAAATAATGAGGGTTCCTCTGTTTCCTTTTGCTCACAGAAAGTTTCCCACTAATCTTTGACATGGAGAATGACTTTGAGGAGTGAAAAAGTATTTTTTTCTCTATTTGAAAAGTTATGGACAAAAAAATACCCTTCTAGTAGATTCAACCACTTGTCTACATCATCTGCATCTATTTGACCTTCAAATATAGGAATATCAAAGTTTATTTCTACCTTGAAGGGGGCAGCCCCTCTGCTCGAGGAAGATGTGTCACCTCTTAGTAGCCGATGAAGGATTTGCGTGAAACCATCCATCATCTCATTCCTCTGTTGTGTGAGGGATTCCTCAAGCAACATTTTGAAAGGATCTCCTGTCCCATCATATTTTTGTTCTCCTTCCATGAGAGGTTGTTTGGGAGTGCAAGAGATTTTGTCCTCAAGAGAAACAAGATCGAGAACCAATTATTTGTACCTTGACCTTGTTGGGGACATGCATTAAGATGACAAGGAGCAGACCACTATGATACCACTGATCCAAATTTTATGCGAAGAATGAAATGAATATAGATTATTAAAAGATGCTTAACAAATAATAACAGAGATACAGTAAAACTAGTTTTCTGTACAATAAGGAAATAAGATGAAACTGTAAAATGCAACGTAAAACAAGCTTGTTGGAATGGTGGTGGCTTATCTCTGAGAAGAGATGTGACGACTGCACTCGTTCCCAAGAAGATGATTACAATGAGGCTTTGAAGGCCTTTTTACAATAAACAGGAATGTTAAAAATCCTAGACATCCAAAAACCTAAGCTTAGGAGATGAAGTGCCAAAAGTCATGTGGGCCTTGTTTGGGTAAGTTAGTACATCAACTTCCTTTGGTCGTAAATTTTGCATACGATCTCCATTTTAGGCACACGCTAGCCCGTTGGAAAGGTCTATTCGAGAACTACACATTTTGATGCGATCCGAATCTGAAGAGATTTTTATGGTTTAGCCCCGAGACATAGCCCGATGTCACATGATAGAAAGGGCTTGCATGGAGAATGAGTGCAACTGCCAAATTTCTTCTAAGGGCCAAGAAGTGGGTCATGGGGTTAAGGGAGGACCCGCACTTTGGAGAAAGGAGGACCCATGATAGAGTTAATGAGTTCCAGCATGGAGTTGAAGAGTCAGTTCAACTCAGTATTCAAACGATCCTAGACCGGGAGGTCGAGCAACCCCAAAGGAGAGAAGGGGAGGGGGTCTATGTCATAGTAGTATCAAAGCTTGAAATTGTTTTAAGGAAAAGGAGACAGTCTAGCTACAACAGGTAGAGTCAAAGATTGATTTTGCCTGTAGACAACAAGTGAAGAGAGACAGAGTGAGGCACTCTATGGAGACTGTTGTGAAGTGTGCAACAGATGGTAAACAACCAGGTGGGTTGCAGGTGAAGCGATATGGCTGTTGAAGGTCATAAACGTGGTCAAGGGGAAGATGGATAAGGAGCTCTGTTGGTGCAATTATTTGCACAATATATTACCAAACATAAATTATCAACTGGGATTCATAATCAGTAGAGTTGATGCACTATATGTGCCGATAATAAATAAGTTCCTATGTCTAATGAGTATAGCATAAATAAGAAACAATCAACACCAATACTCTNAATCTATCTTCCTCACACAGCTTAAAAATTACAAAACAAAACTCATAAACTAAATCCAGCAAGCATGTGATATAAAGGTTCTTGCTCAAGTAATGAATTTTTCCATTTACAGGCTCATGAAATAAAAATATGGACTTTGAATCTGTCCCTTGTAGCAACTAAACCAATCAACAATTAACACTCTGTTTCAAACTTAGAAGAGAAAACTGATAATAAAACTTCTCAATCAAACAATCAAGCAAAAGGTTCTTTATTCAGTGACAAGTATGTTCATTAGAGGCTTATGAATTAGATATATGAACTTAAGATCTTGTTTCCTGTAGCAATCAAAAGCAATAATCAACTTTCCGCACATAACATTTAAAAGGAAATCATTCATAACTTAATCAATTATGGAAAAACCTCTTTGTTCCTATATAGGAAACATTAGGTGTATTAAGATTATCCATTTAATAGTCCATGTAGGGTGAATGATGGGATCTTAATTGTTCCTGTATTAACACACTTGAAATTTCAAAGTAAATTACGAAAGTCTCTATAAAGAACACAATTTTAGGAATGCAAACTTTTATAAATCTCTACAACTATCTCAACACAAATTACTGTTTATGAAACCAAGTAAAATTACTCAAGATTTGGTGCACCATACTTATAAAAATTACACTAATACAATCCCATTCACAATTTACTCAAAAGATATAACAATTATATAGATCCAACACAATAGGTACATTTTATGAATTCATATTTTAATTCAAACAAGAAATCAAAATAACAGGTGCAAGATACACACAATTGAGTGTTGGAATAAAACAAACATGTACAGGAATATAAAGATGAACTATATTTTACATTAAGCTTACCATATCATAACGGTGGGCCCTTCCCGATTCCAACATGGAAGCTCTAAAAAGATAACAGACTAAATCGTTCTAATCATACCCATAAATTTGATAACAGATCGTTTGTATTTCTCCAAATGGTAAATCGAATCAATAACTCATCATCTCGTACATCAAAACAATATGAATCATTTTGTTCATTACATATATAATATATTTGTGTTTGATATTGCTTCATTACATCAATACACATGTACTCTATCACCTATACAACATTCCTTTATAAAGAAGGTAAGCTGTTACGATCAATATCTAAGGATAAGCATCAATCTGTTTTTGAAATATTATAATTGGTAATCCATATCGAATCTTTAGGTATGGAATTCATCCTCATGACACGAAGTGCATGAGTGATGAATTCTATCGTGATCTTGAAAACTGATTTGGAAGCTTCAATCCAACTTCCCTCTCGAAATATTTAACAACAGATTCATCCAACAAACGATTTCTGGAAATAGCAATTGGTACCGGAATACACATAGTCGTTTGGTACCGGAATAGCACAGTCACACTGGTAACACAATAGGCGCAGTTGTTTGGTAAAGGAATAGCACAGTCACACTGGTACAAAAATAGGCATAGTTGTTTGGTACTAGAATAGCTCAAGGTAGTACCAGATCAATTCTGTTGGTACTAGATCACTGTTGTGTGGGTCTGTTGGTACCGGATCAATGCTGAGGTACCAACAGACCCTCACAACATACATTAATCATAACAAGGTCATACATTACCTCTTATGTACCTTAATCATACATTACCTCTTATGTACATGAACAAGGCCATTAGGTATGCTTTTGGAGGAAACAATCAAGTATAGGCTTATATCATAGGCAAAAAGGGCTTGAATACAAGGTAAGATAGGGCATTATACATGTCAAAATGGAGACTAAAAAAGCTCAGTGAAATTCAAGCAGAGATGGAGAGGCTAGCATTTAAGATGCAGTAAGAGGCAAATGTACACTGGAGGTATGACTGGCCTTTGAAAAGAAAAACTAAGTGGCATGTTCGGAAGTTGTTGTCCAGAAGGAAACAACAGGCATTAAAAAGGTGGTTGAGATATTCTAAAAATCTCAATGGTGAGGGAAAGAAATCTGGTATAGGTCTCATAGGTTTCTAGGTGGGAAATGAGAAGGGATCAGTTGATATCAAAGACTTCCAGAAAGGCAGAGGAGACATCCCAATTTTCTAGGTGGGCAAGGGAGAAGAGATAAGCTCAACTGAGAGTTCATGTCAGCTGGGGGTGTTGACAGATGGAAAGGAGGAAGAAGAAAGGCTTCATCCATATGAGGATGCATGAAGAAATGAAATCTTCATGAATGAAGATGATTTCAATTTAAAAACTTCCATCACAGAGGAGAGGGATCATAGGAGCGTTCTGGTCATTGGGGGAATCCATCTATTCTTTCCAATCAACTGAGGAGAGCTTAGTACAGGTGTTGCAGATGCAACAGAAGGGAAACGAGCAGAGACTTTCATGGAGGAGAAGGATTAGGTACTGAAGTCTACCCCAACAGAAGAGGAGCACCCAGTTGAGTTACTCACTTAGTGGGAGATGGAGTTAAAGGCACTGGAGGATTGGTTGGACTGTTTGGAACCAGAAGGTGGCTGCCATGAGATAGCCATGCCATAGGAGACATGCTAGCATGAGTTGTAGCTGGAGGAAGCTAGAATGGGACCAACCAAAGAACTGACAGGGGTTAGTATATCGAAGGAGGTAGCTGAACAACAATTCAGTGGAGAAACTGCAGAATTGGAGTTTGTAGCAGAGTGGCCAGTTAACGTCACAGGAGATGAAAGAAGCCTGGGAGATCAGGATGATACACCCATAGAGAAACATGAAGAGTTGCAGCCGAGCAGACTACACAAGAATAAGCAATCGATGAAGCAGCTGAAAAAGGTCATAGAGGAGATAAGGAGTCTGATAGTGAAGTCAATAGAAGAAGTAGTCAATAAGGAGAATTTGGACAGAGGAACACTTGCACGAGAAGCAGAGAAGATGTAGAAGCAAGAACAAAAACAAAGTAGAGGAGAAGGAGGACAACTCCAGGAGAAATTTTGGTATCCAGGAGGATTTCAACAGAGTGGGGAAGCTCATGAATTTTTGTAGTCATGGAGTATGATGCAGGAGCATTGCTCCACCTCAACATACACCAACTGATTAGCATCAGTAGTGCACATTCAAGGAAGGGAGATGCGTCACCCTCTCATTTTTCCTTAAAAAATCTAAAACATGATTAAGGTAATTAATGCTGACTTTTTGGTAGAGCCAAATTGTGCCTTTGCACAACTTGTAGATAAGTTCACCATTAAGTGGTTGACGGTAGTAGGGATCTACATCTGATTCACATCAAATATCCATGATTGTAATCTGCCTCATTAGTCAGGCATTTTGAATGGTGATTAGACACCACTAGCTTAGCTTGGAGGGAAGCTCATCGAGCCCCTCTTGTATAAATCCTTGTATTGTATGCCCGAAAGAGGCTGCTGGAGTTGATGAAAATCATTGTAACACAAGAAGTTGTTAAGAGACGAGACTCAGTTGTAGTTCAGACTCACATATTGTAATGAAAATTCCACCATTAATAGAAAAATAACATATTTTCATGTTTATCAATTTCTGTGTAATGGATGTTTAATTGCGAATATCATTCATATGCATTTATGTTGTAGATGTATGTTATAAATCGTCTGCATGGATAGAATTATAATATTCTATCTATGAGTGTGTTGGATTAATTCTAGTTCTCAAGGATAAGTGTAAGAAGTGCGCGACAAAGAGTGGAGACTCTGTGAGCCGACACAAGGAGTGCATGTATGAACTCATTCGAGTTAGAGGAGAAGCTACCAGGAGGGCACCCTAGGATAATTCATCCTCTCGGAGGGTAATTTCAAGGTTGTTGAATGCCTCGGAAAGAAAAACTATGTGAGAGGAAGCACAACACAGGGTTACTGAACACTCTCTAAGACTTTTCTAGGAGGGCATGGAGAAAGTGTGAGTGCGCACATGAGCTACACATTTTGAAATGTTGGATACATTGAGAGAACCTGAGGGTTGCTGACCACTCTAAGGAAGGAAGGCTTTGCAAGAGTGCATCAACCAAGGAAAGGAGATGCCTTAAGACTTCTGGAAGGTCTCAGGGAGAAGCCGACAAAAGACTTAAACGATCGCAAGGAGTGTGCCAAGGTCAAAGTAAGTTCATATTACAAGCTCGGGAGGAAGGGAATTAAGCTGCTAGGAGAGAAATAGGAGGTCTGAATAAGGACACATGAGAACCAATAAACTCGAAGGTTTCAAGCCAAGAAAAATCTTAGGAGCGCTGGTGTAGAACTCTGCAAGGAGTGCAGGAAAGGCCGAGAATAGTCTAAGTCTCAGGATTTTTTGTTTTGAAGTGTGCAAGAGGGTTGAGGATGTGCCGAAGTCTAGAAGACTGTTAAATAGTCCATCATCGAGAGGAGACAGGTGACAAGAGATAAGGATATCCGAGAGTTGGAGCTCCGGGAGGTTTGCCAAGAGAAAACGGGAATGTTCACAAATTTGTGAAGAGTGTTTTGAATCTAGATAGTTGGATCTGGAAGGGATGCATGGAAGAAATCTGCACGATTCGGAGGAGTATTACTCAAGAATTTTACCGACGAGGAGAGAGAAAGATCGCCGAATATCCAAAGAGCCGAGTAGATATTGGTTATCGATCGTCAGGAGACACGTGGTCTTAGATCGCGGAGTTCAGAAGGAAGTACTCTAGAATAAATTCGAGGAGGAAAAGTGAGAGACTTCCGAAGGTCGGAGTCCGAATAGATCGCAACCATCGATCAGAAGGAGGGACGGGGACCGTTGATCCTCGCGTCATTTGAGTTCGCTGATTCAAAGTTTGGGAATGTATGAGTTGGTTGTCGTGGAAAGAGTCGTAGCCAAAATCCAAAGCGCTTTTTGTGGTTTATCCCCGGGACACAGCCTGAGGTCACGTAATAGAAATTTCCTGGCACGGAGAACAAGTGTCACCGCCAAATTTCTTAGAAGGTCCAAGAAGAGGGCCGCGGGGTTAAGGGAGGACCCGCACTTTGGAGAAAGGAGGACCTGTGATAGAGTTAACAAGTTCCATTAGGGAGACGAAGAGTCAATTCGACTCAGGTATTCAAACAATCCTAGACCGGGAGGTCGAGCAACCCTGAAGGAGAGAAGGGGAGGGAGTTTGCACCACCCACCCACCTGGCCTTCAAATCTGTGGACATTTTTAAACCACCTCCATCATCCACCTTGCCTCCTCATGCTGTTTAATACCCCCCATTGTTGTCTCTTCTTTGAACTCGAGAGTACCTGTCCTCGCATTCACGTCATGATTTTTTGCGCACCTTACCAGTTCGATCTTCCTTTCCTTCACATGAGATATGGGAAGGTGGCGAAGCAACTGAGTTTTATGGAAGATACGATCAATATCTATGTTAATCATGGGAGAATCCTCCACTTATGGGCCTTGGAGCTAGTTGGTTATGTTATCTGTGTCCCCTTCTGGCTGCATTACTACTTGTCTCTGGCTATTTTTTTCTCATCTCCCTTATTTCCCTCCACAGTTTCCCTGTTGCACCCTGCGGTGGGCACTTCCTCCCCCTTCTCACTCCCTATTCTTACACTTTGGTTCTCCAATACCTTTGAAATGGCTCGCAACATCTCTTCCAGTTAAGGCGGTGGGGGCACATCATGCAGACCTATAACCCAGTTGGGATTTTAATTGGTGGACGCAGCTGAAAACTCAGCGAACACCTATCGCTCAATGCCCCCTCCAGAAATTCAGTCGGAAATGAATCTGGTCGAGGCTGATGTTCATGTTCTAAGGAAGTTAATCTCAGATGACAAGGTGAAGGAGACCACCATATCATGGGTTCTTGATACTGGTTCCATCCGTGGGTGGTCCTCACAGTACCTGAAAACTGTGGACATCTATTGGCACCCGAAGAATATGATGGGCAGAGTTATGTTGGACCACCATGAAGCTCGCTAAGAAGTCCTCCTGCAACTCGACGACATGTAACTCTAGATCAAGTTGGTCAACCACAAGATGAACCTTATCACTGACAAGATGGCCGACATGGACTTGTCTAGTGTGGACCATGCTTAGCCCCAAGTCCCAACAACAACATGCATAAACATTAGCTAAGGTTTTATGTTGTTTCATCTGTATTTTTTGTTAAGTTACCATAGAGGTTTGAGTTTACCACCTCTGTTTAGTAGATTAAATAAGGAAAGAAGTACTCATAGAGGAACTAGGAGCTATTCCTGTTTTAGTTTATTAGTTATAGATATTAGACATACCAAACACTTTCTGAATATCAATGTTATGTTTTCTTGTTGGTTTAGTTTTCAGTAATACTATATATATATATATATATATTATTGTAATTTTTCTCTCATATATAAAAATAATGATGATAATGTTATTCACTATTTAGTTATATTACTAAATTATTTAAAACAAATTAATAAATCACAAATAAATATTGTGTAAACTATTATTTTTTATTTAAATATATTTGAAATAAGAAATTATGTTTGAATTAATAAATTAAAAAGAAATGATTTTCATTTTCTACTTTCTTTATAAGTCAAAATTTACAATTTTTTTTATTAATAATGAAATTTATAATTTTTTCCCTAATTAAAACTAAAAAAAATTACTATATCAATAAAAGGAAAGAGCAACTTTCACAACTATCTAAGATGTATCCTAAAAAGTTCTAGATGCAAATTCTAATCCTCAATACTAAAGAAAATAATATAAGTTGGATCCTAAAAAGTTTTAGATTCAAATTCTAATCCTCAATACTAAAGAAAATAATATGATTCCATTAAGAGACTGGATTTACCTTAAAAGTTTTTACGAGTTCCCCATTTCACGGAAACCATTCCTCTTGTCGCTACATAGGA
>SNQJ01S0073932.1:24660-37349 GCA_010110895.2 Picea sitchensis | reverse complement strand
AGATTACAAAATCATCGTTAGACAAGTAAGGAATACTATACATTGCAATTCTCCTCACCTAAAGAACTATCAATTGGAGGTGCATAGGTTAGTGGAGCATTTTGAAGCCTTCAATATTACAACGATCCCCAGAGAAAAGAATATTATTGCTGACTCCTTGGCCATAGCTTCTTCCAGGCTATCACCTCTAGAGGATTATGAAGCCTCCCTATTCATTGTGGAGCTTCTCTACAAACCATCGACGCCTAATAACATTTCTAATTTTAAATTCTTTGAAGGTGATGAAAAAATCATAAACTTGTTGACTAACCCAGACAATTTCAAAGATTTGTCTATTGATGATGAAGTATTCCAAGAGAAATTAATAGAGATCGATTCTCGGATAGAACAACCTATTGATAAATCAAAGTCTCAGACAATCCCTAAAGGGATAGCTAATCTCGAAAATCTGTTTGATATAAAAGAACGATTTAAGGGAACTAGAAATGAAAATACTGGTAGCTCTTGTCCTCTGCATGAAACTATAAATTTGGGGACCCCAGAAAACACAAATAATGTCAATATCGGAAAGACTATATGTAAGGAAGAAAGGAAAGCTTATCTCAAATTGTTTAGCCAATACCAAGATGTATTCGCATGGTCCTACCAAGATCTGAAAATGTATGATACCCACATCATTTAACACACTACCTCATTAAAATCTGAAGTAAAACATTTCCAATTGCAGCTCCGAAAGTATCACCCATCCTTGGAACCTCTCATGTACTAGGAATTAAAGAAGGTTTTAGATGCTAAGATCATTTTCTAGGTTAGACATTCCGCATGGGTAGAAAATTTGGTTCCTGTGAGGAAAAAGTCTGGAGAAATTCGCTTATGCATAGATTTTATAAATCTCAATAGAGCTTCAAAAAAGGAAAATTACCCAGTCCCACCAATGGAGCAACTCCTGTAGACCGTTTTGGGTTCGGAGATTTTTTCTCTACTAGACGGTTTCGCATATTACAACCAAGTTTTGGTTTCACAGGAAGATCGGTTGAAGACGACCTTCCGAACCAAGTGGGGAACATTTTCTTATAAACACATGCCTTTTGGATTAATTAACACAGGAGAAACCTTCGAAAGGTCCATGGACGTAGAATTTCGGGGATTAATCAATAAGTGTGTGGTTGTGTATCTGGCCGACGTAACAATGTATTCAAAGAACAAAGAAGAACACATCCAACACTTAACTCAGATTTTCGAAAGATGTAGGAAGTACGGTATATCCTTAAATCCTAATAAAACTATCTTCGGTATCAAGGAAGGTAAGTTGTTAGGTCACATTATGTCTCAAGAAAGAATTCACATAGACCCAGAAAGGATTAAATCCATAGCTCAACTCCTATTTCCTCACAACAGGAAATCCATGCAGTCCTTTTTTGGGAAAATCAATTTTGTGAGGAAATTCACTCCCAATTTTGCATAAATCATCAAACCCTTACAAAAGATGATTCACAAGGATGCCAAATTTAAGTGGGATGATGAGCGACTTATTCCTCTACACTTTCGCCTCCGACCAATCATTAGTTGCAGTTTTGACTCAGAAGGATGATAACAACAACGAGGCCCCAGTATCATTCATGAACACTAATATTCAAGGAGTCAAGCTTAACTATCCTGTTGTTGACAAACATGCCTATGCGGTTTACAAGGCAGTAAAACACTTCAGGTCTTACATCCTCAAGAACCACACAAAAGTGATTGTGCCCCACCCTGTAGTCCGATCCTTGTTTACTCAGCAAGAGATGGGGGAAAGAAGAGGAAACTGGATGGCAGTAGTTTAGGAATTCAACCTAGATATAAAACCTGCCAAGCTAATTAAAGGGAAAGGGTTATGCAAACTGACAGTTGAAGCCTAAGACCAAGAAAATTAAGATTCTGGATGGGAGAATGAAATGGAATTATGGTGTAGAGAAGCTTCATACATTTCCCCAGGGCTTGAGTCTTGGTTTAAGAATCTAACCTACCTCCTACACCATGGGGTCTGTCCAGAAAATCTCAACCCCACGGAAAGGAGAGCTCTCAGGTTAAAATCTGCACAATACCGCCTCATAAATTCGGTACTCTTCCGAATCAATTATGATGGATTACTCTTAAGATGCATCAAACATGAAGATGCATAAAAAGTACTGAAGGAACTTCATGATAGCCCTGTCGGGGGACATTTCGTAAGAAACACCACTGCTCATAAGATTCTAAGAGATGATTATTATTGGCCCACCTTGTTCAATGATGCTCATACCTACGCTAGAAACTATAAAACCTGTCAAATGAGCACAGGGAAGGAGAAGACAACAACAATACCACTCCAAACTGTGACTGTCTCTAGGCCTTTTGAGCAATGGGGGTTGGATATCATAGGAGAAATTATACCCATCTCTTCAAAATAGCACAAGTATATTCTTACTTCTACCGATTATTTCACAAAATGGACAGAGGCCATCCCTCTGACTCATGTAAATGAGAAGGTAGTATTTCAATTCATAGAACAATAGCTAACCACAAGGTTTGGCATCCCTTATGTCCTAGTCTTTGATAATGTTGCTTATTTTTCTTCCACCCTTTTGACGGAGTTCGCTCTGGACAAAATAATCATAATTAGGTACTCAAAAAATTATTATCCTCAGGGAAACATTGAGGAAAAATCAACTAACAAAAACCTAGTGAGGATATTAAAAAAGACAGTTGTAGATAACCAAAGGAATTGACATAATCTACTCCATAACGCTCTATGGGCCAAAAGAGTCACACCCAAGGAAGCTATAGGTAATTCCCCGTACTTTTTGGTTTACGGGAAAGAATCCATCCTCCCAAATGGGCTCTATCTTCCATCTCTTCAACTATCCCAAGTCTCCAGCGAGGAGCCTTCATAGGCCATACAATGAAAAACCAACACTCTTCTCATGATGGAAGAAGAGAGAGAAAAGGCTAAGTCAAAGTTCCTATCTCACCAACATATAATGAAAATATGGTTAGATAAACATAAGGCTAAAGAGAAGAGTTTTGAAGTAGGAGACCTAGTCCTAAGGTGGGACAGAGCAAATGAACCACAAGGGAAGCATTCTAAGTTTCAGAATCTGTGACTTGGACCTTTCTAGGTAGCTGAGAAGATTGGGGAAGGAACTTATCGGTTGCGAAATCTGAGGGGAGAACCTGATGCCCTCCCAATTAATGTCCAAGCCCTAAAACAATATTTCTAGTAATAATATTTCATTAAATAAATAATAAAAATAATAATAATCTCTTTTGTTTGCATGTTGTTTTCATGATTTCGGTTCTAGATAGATCCTTGCGATTTTGCTTTATTTATTTATTTTTCAGTTTTGTTTTATGCACTTTTGAAGGTTGTGTTTAGCAAGACAATGGTTGACCTCAAAAAATGCGACATAGTGAACTTTGTTCCTAACTCATCGCTCACTTACAAACACAAGAAGCATAGGAGAATCTGTGGTTGCTTTGAGGATTCCTCTGTCTAACCTGAGCAAATGAACAACTTTGGAGAAATGCCATAAGTGTCTACTTAGTGGTGATAAGACCCTAGGGAATGAAGGAAAGCTAGAAAGGACTACATGAAGCCAAAAGATGAAGCTAGTAAAGGACCCACCTTAACCAAATCACTTTGCAAAGAAACAAACATCCTCCTCTCCCACTCGCTCAAGGCATCATGCTGAAATAAAATTGATATTATCAAAAGAGTGAACAGTAGGAGAGGGCATGCAGATATCTCCGTCGGGGCTATGGATGCTCACTGGCAACAGAGCAAGGTCTGTGATGTCAGGGTGACTCCGTCGGGGCTATGGAGGCTCGCTGGCAGCGGAGTGACACTGAAGCAAGTGAGTAGAGGTAACTAAAGGCTTCATGTCGGTGCATACTTTGCTAAAATTTTGTAAAAAGGGGGCTTGAGTCAGATTTCAAGGAAATGAAGGACAAAAAGGGTTAAAATCCCATGGGCAGGCCTGGAAGCATCAACTGGAGAATTTCAAATGTAAAGGTAAAGAGGTTCTGATTTAAAACTATTCAAGGTTCTCCATCAACTTCTGTATCAGCCGAGCCCTAAGGAAGGAACAAAGATTCTACTTTCACCCAGTGAATTGCCATTTGTTGAAAACTCAACACACCCTAAACGAATACATCAAATTTCACTTTTGGGAACCACTTGATCTCTCGTGAATGTCTAATTCAATCTTAGTATGAAAATATTGCCTTTGCTCGTCTTCTGTTTTTCATTTTCAGTCTTTCAAAGTTGTCCGGGCAAGTGAAAATCATCATGAATTAACAAAGAATAACATTTGATTAAAGAACTGACAAGCAAAATTTCTCCCTGACGCGCTAAAGGAATTCTACATCGGGAAGGATTAGAGATGACAAATGTCACCCGAGATGACCAAAATAGTCGAGCTTGACCTTCATCGGCATTGGCAGACGAAAGTCTTAATTACACGACAGGTGCTATGCAAGAATATTACCGATGACCGACCCTCATCGATGTCGAGAAGTTTTGAAGAGAGTAAGCATTGCACGAGTAAATAAAGGATATCGCCGATCATCGGCTGCTGAATTTTTTTCGCCATCGATAATTTATGAAGGTGTAACCTACAAATAAAATTTGTGCCTGAACAGATCCCCGATCCCCGTCAACATCAGAAGTTTTCTATGAAGGATGTCGATGGAAACATACGCAAGGTGTCATTGATCCCCGACCTGTCCATTGAGAAATGTGACATGATGGAACGTTTTAGCTCTAAGATATGCTAGATACGATGCATTTAAAAGATTAATTAATTCCAAGATAACGCATTAGTTTCTAATTCTTGCATAAACCAAAAGGAGCATTAAGCCTCCCGATATAATGCATCTCCTCCCATGCCTCCATCGTCAACCAATGTAGAATTTATTTGCAGATATTCGACGGTAGGATGTTTTGAATTGCATCCATTACTCATATTAAGTGGTTGATACAACTAGTAGGATCTCTCCCGTTATATTCTTTTGAGTCATTGTGTATGAGCTCATTCTATGTGCAAAGAAGTTCAGAGCACCCATAGGAGAAAGATAAGCGATCCAGAGAAATCTTCCAAGGTCCAATGAGTATTAAAACAACAATTTTAGCAAGCACTACAGGTATGTACCGGCTTATGGGTGTTTTACGCTTCAATTCATATGTTTTCATCCAACTTTACTCAGTACACATATCCAAAGCATCATTTTCAGTTGCAGGAACAATGCCTCTAAAGAAACCCACCACCAGGAAATCCCCATGGGCACCAAAGCTACAAGAACCAGAGGCGGGAGAAGGTTCCTCCCTAACAGTTGTAAGGCAATTAGAATTCACTTCAAAGTCGGTGCCCGTCATCAAGACAACAACCAAAGAATCCTTCATCCATCCCCTGGCCTTTGGAGACACAGAGGAAAAAATTGGGACCAAAACAATATTTCCTCATTGGGAAGAACTGTTTAAGAAAATCAAGAAGAAGGAAAACCTCAAGTATTCCCCACATAAGGATCCTGATATGATAAAAATCAATGATGAAGTTCTCTTGAATGTCCGCAAGGCTTATTTTCACATGGTGGAAAGGAATCCAGTATTTCCTTGCATCGAACTCTTGAAATGTCTTATTGATCACACCGATGCACAAAGGTGTTTAATTAACGACGAAAATGGTGGATGCGTCAGGGTTTTCCTCCTAGTAGAAGTTCAGAGTTACTACAAGCTCAGAGAGCTGAAGGAATGACGAAACAATGAATTTTTTTTGAGTTTCTATTAGAAGCACAACACCAACAAGATTATGGCTTCATCGTGGAGAGAGGACAAAAATTTCACCAATCAGACCTCCAGCTGGTACCTGACAACCAACCTAAGTGAGCCTTACATCTATATAATGTCTCTCCTTTGCTGGCTGCATGGATAGAAAGATTGCTCTAGGTTTTCAGAGGCCTGTATGTCTCTGGCTTATATTGTGGCCATTTCTAGAATAGGTTTCAACTTGGGTGCCATTATCTCCAAACAACTGAGCACTTGCATTCGACAATCGCATTAGCCGAAAGAGAGAGAAACCCCTTCCTTCTACATGGATTATTATCTACTGGATGTCATCTACACCAAGAACATATTCATTGGAATGAACTTAAGCTGGCACTCCTTTGAGCTCCCGTTCCATGTATGCTTCAACATCCTTTGGGAAAACAGATACAATAAATCTTATGCTCTCATCTGTGACCAGTTTATTGCATGCATTTATTTTCTGTTTTTCAGGAAAGAATGTGCAAGTATGTCGGATGCAACCAAAAGGGTGACATCAAAAGTAGGCCACTGGTATATAGATGAGTTTGAGACCTACATAAGGGTTTTCGGCGCCACAGGAGCAACCCATCTGTTACCTGTATATGTCCCTAATTGAATCGTATTAGGGGAAATCTATTATCAGACCATTTTGCAGGGCTACAACGCCACTTTGGTGAAGGACAAGAAGCGGGCCTTCATACCTTATGGGTTTCATATTCGCTTCTATGTGGTCAAAGACACCACGTAGGCCAAGAAAGAAGGATTAATTCAATTAGAATTTTGATTCTGGAATGGTCATTTTCGCAAACATGATCCCAAAGGTTTTGTCTTGAATCATGCATCACATGTATCACCCTGTTGGCCTTATGCCCATGACCGGTTTGAGGATGAGATATTCACTGAAAATTCTCAAGACTGGGATGAGGTGGTGGCAAGGATGTTTAATCCTAAAGAAACTAGGTTTAAGGCCATGAGTTTGGAAGAGAAAGAAACAATACTGGAAAAATAAACTCAAGATATATTCAAGGCCAGAGAAGAAAGGATAATATTTGAATTGGTTGAAGAGGTGGAAGATCCTCAAGAAAATACCGAAACAACAGAGATATTCTAGGAAAATCCAGTACAAGATATCGATCTCCCCGAGGCTCAGAATGCACAGGAGAGTGGATCACTCATATATAAACAATACCAACTGTTAATGAAGTGGATGCAGGACAACCTTGACCTCGTTAGGTTTCCAAGGCTTCTGACTGATAGCCCATAAGAAAGCCCGACAGAGCCAAGCAACCCCGATTTCATAAACCTTGATAACACCAACGGGTCAGATGAGCCTGAATCCACAAGACTGGCCAATTCACCGACAGACGCAACGAATAAACCAGAGATAGGTCGGGTATTAGTAGAAACAAGTGCTCATAACCCTATGATGGAGTTCATCAATGTATACAGTGATTATGAGAGCCTGAAAGCATCTCAAAGAACCCCTGTGTGTGTCCAAGAAGAAAAGGGACTCGAGAAGACATCTTCTCCTACTCCCAAGGTTCAAACCCAGGAAATCACACAAAAGGAAAAGGAAGCCAAAAGTGGCCTTGACACAAATATGCCTAATTCCCTGAAGAATCGAGAAGACAACCTGAATGAAAAATCAAAACTGGGCAAGCCAAAGGAAGGATTCCTGCAAAAGGATGTCGACGCTTCAATGACTGATGCACAAGTAAGTATTGAACCCAATCATGATGCCTATATTTCTCTTGATACTCTAATCCATGATAAGATTCAATAAGAGGATGGGCCTTCATAGCACAATGAGGAAGTTCAAGAACCGTATCTTGAACAAATTCACACCACTGGAAGTCTAGGAAACACACTCACATGGGGTGATCAGTAGATTTTAGAACCAATGGATGAGGTAGAAGATATCTATGTGATATCTTATGATATAAAGAGGAATCCCATCATCCAAAGAACCACAAAGAAAAGGAGGACCAGATTGGATCACTCCATCCTCATCACCACAGAGGAGAACTTGATAAACACAGAAAATGCCCGAACATCGGAGCTCCTCGGCATGGGAATGGCGATCTCGGAAGCCACCTGGGATAGAGCCAAATGAGATGAAACAAAGCTGTTCACTTCCAGAAAGGAACTAGAACATTTGCGCCACCTGTCTTAATACTATCAGGGCACCACTCAAACAATGGTTTACCTGAGTAGCGAGTTCAAAGAGGCCTACAACAAGTTCAAGAAGGAGTGACACTCTTTTACTGTGAAGATTGTTGAATTCCAGGAGGATACTCTCATGGCTCTTGTGATGCGCAAGGACATGGAATGGTGGCATGAAAGGGAAGAACAATCCATAGAGAGACTCGAGTACATTGATGCAGTTCAACAAGGTCGAGATAAAGAAGAACATGACATCCAAATGTTGGGAAAAAAGAGTCTCGATCATATGAAGCGATCAGCCAAGTACTGGGATAAGTTGTTGCAAGAACCACATTGAGACATTCAAGAGCAGTGGGACAAATGAGAAACACATTGTGGTAAAATCAACAAAGCGATGAAGGATATCAGACTCCTCGAGTTCGACACCCTCGATGAATTTGCCGACCTTCATGACGTAGTCGAATCGCACACCAGGCAAGATGCATTATGGGTCGAAGAGCTAGAGAAAGTGGCTGACACAGCTCCAGGACAAGTGCAAAGGTTTATGGAACATATGATCAGAGCTCAGACTGTGCTACAACAGTTAAACACCTGTCTAGTGAAATATCGGGCGCATGTGATGGAGGTCAGAGGATTTTACATGGCTCCAATGGAACAACATAGATTTCCATGGGCCAATATAGTCATTGGGCATCCTCATAGAATATTTTCTAGAGCTCAATCTTCTTCAGGTAGAACTTCCTATGTGTTCTTTAGAATTTATCATATTGTGATTTTTAAGCCACATTTTCTTGTACTTGGTTGCTATAACTCAAATACCCTCTAATTTCTTCATGGGGTCATCTCGTCCCTTTCGACATTCAATTTCATTACTCCTCCTCTACAATTTGGATTTATTTGGATTGCTTCCACAACTCAGGGTAAATAAATATAGGCGCATCAACACAACACATAAAATTGTTCGTTTCATAGGGGCTCATCAAATCTTAGGGACATTCTTCCTTTGACTTCTTGGTCTGATCCTTCGACCTATCATTTACATAGGGTAACAATAGTTATTCTTCCCCTCCCTGTGAAATGCATGGTTGTCACAGTATTTGACATCAATGATAACATAATACAACATAAATATGGGATCAAGTTCAACATGGTGAAGATAAAAGTGATACTTGACTTGAAACCCCCCATAAAACCTAAGGATATAAGAATATTCCTGGGTCACATGATATATTATAGGAAGTTTATAAGAAACTACTCAAATATTACATTTTCAATGGATGAGATTTTGATGAACAATTTCAAATTTATTTTGAGTGAGGATTACAATGATTCATTTGAAACATAAAAAATAAAGTTAGTTGAAGCCCAAATATTAAGATTGATCGACTCAGATAAGAAGTTCCATGTGCATGTCAATGCATATAATATTATAGTTAGAGTTGTTTTATATCAATTTGTTGAAGAAGGTTTTGATCATCCAAATGCCTATGCTATTCAAAATATTAACAAACATGAAAGGAATTACTCAACCATAGAGAGAGAAGGGATTGAAATGATATTTTCCCTTCTGAAAATTGGAAATTATTTACTAGCCAACCCATTTATTTTTTATACAAACCATAAAAAATAATATAGTTCGCCAAAGGAGTAATTTGCATATGTCATATATTATTTCAATAATTTGAATTTGAAGTGATAGTTAGACCCAGTAAATCCAATGTAGGACTAGAACACCTATTGAGAGATGACATGGGAGAAGATCCCCCAGGAATAGATGATGATATTCTAGATGCTTACTTATTTATAGTTGAAGTACCCCCATAGATCTTGTATAAATTATCCAATTTTTACAGGAAGGAAAATCACCCCAGGGCTTACTAGATAAGAAAAAGAAAAATAGGGAACCCTTGAGAATGCATGAAATTAAATCACGTGAAGATGCATTGAATAAGGCCCAAAAAAATTGAATCCAATGATGACATTGATGGATAAAAGAGTTGAAGAAAAACAATAAATGATGTAAATATCATTGAGGGACCTTGCAATGAGAATATTAGACTTATGGTGCACCATATGTATGAATGAGGGATATACAAAATATGACTAAAAATATAGAGAATCAATTGAAAGACATCATGATGCCAAAGTAGTTCAAATTGAATATTATTATGAAAGATGTGAATGCATAACAACTACACTACAAAATATTGCTCGCACAATTTGAAGAATGTTAAACTTAAATGGTGTGTTATTTGTAAAGAGACTACCCATGACATTCCAAATTTCCAACACAATGGTAGAATTAAGACTAACTATTAGATGGTATACCATGCCCAATATGATCCTAATTAGGCTCCACCTGAAGGAAGAGGTAATGGAGCTATTAAACAAGAGGTGGATATGGAGGTTTACATTGTTAATATGGACTCTTTCGAGGTGGTCGACATGGAGGATAGGGTGGATATTATAGAAAATATGTATTTTTATGTTATAGAGAATACCAGTCTTGAATATCCCTTGATATGCATAACCAATTTGAAATTTTTCACTAAGTGTGTAGTAAGAGATCATTCCGTAGAATACTTTCCAGTAATGATTGAAAATATAATAAACATAATGATTGAAAATATAATAAAAATAAGAAATCTAAATATTCTATAAAGTGTACCAAAACATGAAGTATTAAATTCTAATAATTTAAATGTGGTCACCATGCTAGGATAATGGAAGGGGGACGATCCATTTCTAAAGAGAACCCCTCGAATGAAACCTAGGAGGATATATAGAGGAGTGTACCCAGATGAAAAATGTGTAAATAAATTATTAATGAAGCCTGGGGCATGTTCAAGGAGATGGATGAATAATATATACAAGTCTCTAGAAAAAAAAAAAAAGGAAATATAAACATAAAGGTGTTTCAATTGATGAAGTCTTAGACCTCCTAAAAAATAAGAATCAATAGAAATATTTATTTAATTGATGAACATACTCAAGAAATACAAATATGGACATAAAGCATTCAAGAGCATGTTCTAGTCTAATCAATATGATAGGATTTTTCATGACTATGATCCTCAAGCTGACATGGAGATAAAAATGTGTAAATAAATTATTAATGAAGCCTGGGGCATGTTCAAGGAGATGGATGAATAATATATACAAGTCTCTAGAAAAAAAAGGAAATATAAACATAAAGGTGTTTCAATTGATGAAGTCTTAGACCTCCTAAAAAATAAGAATCAATAGAAATATTTATTTAATTGATGAACATACTCAAGAAATACAAATATGGACATAAAGCATTCAAGAGCATGTTCTAGTCTAATCAATATGATAGGATTTTTCATGACTATGATCCTCAAGCTGACATGGAGATCAAAGGTTTCTTTGTCCCATAGGTTGTGGTATACTTTAAATCACAATTGAATATTATCCCAAGGGAGACTTGGATTAAAATGAGCAAGCCTAACTTGGTTAGGTCTAGGAACTTTTTGGAATTGGGAGACCAAATATTTGTTCAAACCATTGGGTTGCTAAAGGGTGTAGAAAAAAAAATTATGGGAATATAAACCATGGTCAAATTTGAAGTCATCGACTTATTAAAGGGAACTACAACATATATATTTTAGTCATAAGATCTGGGGGATTAAAAATGAAAGCAATGATACCTCTTGAAAAAGACAATAAAAGTGAAGGAAAATGGAATAATCATACCTTTGGACCCCAAATAAGGAAAGTCGTAGTCAAAACCTTGGGATGAGGAATATGACATCAAAAGACTCTTTTAAGTAATGCAAGAAGGAGGATAAAATGTTGAACAAAATGATAAAGGTGAACTACATTTATGGTCACCCTCATCTATAGGCCAAAATTATGATACTAAATTATATGATTGGTGGATGGAGAACTACAAGTTGAGAGCAATAATATAGTAGAATATCGAAGACAAACCTAGGGAAGTCTCATAATTTTCTTCTCAATAAGAGTAATACAAATTTTCTATGATAAAAAAAATCATAGAGTTAACCTGATACCCATAGAATCAGAGTCAACTACATCCCCCCATTGAGGTTCAAATAATGAGTCCCTTGATATATATGTGAATGAGGTATAAAAAATTGTAGGAGATCAAAGTTGAGTTAAAATTTTGTTGCAAACATTTATAGGACTTGTTTTTCAATGGTGGGGAACTCATGCCCCTCGTTTCTAGACTTGGACTACTACTACTACTTATTTTGGGAAAATATTCAGAGGGGAAAATTTAATAGCGACAATGTAGATAACCAACATTAAACCTGGATTTGACCCAACAATGCACATTTTGTATTGTGAAAAGGATTGGAGGAGGATTGGGTTCCAAGATGAAAGAACCTAACCACATATGTTCTCAGACACATTAGAGGATCTACCCTATAAGCGGTACAATATTGAAGAATCCAGAGGAGATGCATAGAGTTGGAAAAATATATGAGGAAATTTTGTGAAGGAATTGTACTTTGCACCATCGGGAAAAACAAATTCGAAGCAATACAAGAAATACAACAATTTCATATAAAAATTTACCACCAGAAGTAAAAAAGATAAGGGAGAGTTGAAGGTTGACATAGGTCAATATCAAATTGTAACAAAGTAACATGCCAAAAATAACATCACAAATTTTAGATAGCCAAAAGAATCAAAATGGAAAATGAATATTTTATATGGA
>SNQJ01S0073932.1:0-23022 GCA_010110895.2 Picea sitchensis | reverse complement strand
CTTTCCTCCACTACCACCCATGTACATCTGTTCCCTTTTGACCTGCAACTTGTGGACATCTCAGAAAATAGGGTTTTGATGCAACCCCAAAACTTTCTCTACTTCACACCTTCACAACTTCATAAAAAATGTCGTCATAAACTAGCCAAAAGATCAGAATACTAGACCATAACAATAACAAGATAGATATTCAATTGTAAGTGTGTGTATCAATGGCAAACTCTTTTAGGTGTATTTATACTTGTTCTAGGTAACCTCTTTACTTATTTTAGGGGTTTCTTGTTACAACCATTTTACCCTTTCACTAAGACATGTAACCAACTAGGGTCTTCTTGACCACTCTTTGGGGCTTCCAACTTTACAAGGCCATATCTCCCTAACCGTGAGGAACCATGTGGCATTCCACATATCCAAAAATAGAACTATGTGTATTATCCATCTATGATATTATTACCTATAAGTTCATTGTCCTTCATGTTCATATTCGTTAATAAAATCTGAGTCCCATAACTACACCTCTAGGGCTACATGTAGAGTACATCAAATGTACCCAACTAACTCACCATCAATCTCGATCATACAATTGTCAATAAATTGTCCAACATCTTTGGACCTCTCCAAGGGTTGGAATCAATATCTAAGGGTTGACATCAATATCCAATATCACTCTCATCACTCTACAAGGGTTGACATAAATGACAACCAACTTTCCAAACCTAATGTCCAACAATATCCCCCTTTTGAATTGATGGAAACACTCATGCTCATGCTCCCCCTGTGATCATTTATCCTCATCAATGTTTTTGTCTCTCCCCCTTTGACATTGTTGGCTCTTGGTTATGAAAGGAAATAGAAAACAAGGAAGAAAAGGTAAAAAGAAAACTTCGCGGGAGACACAGTGACTGTCACTGGGTCGAAGTGAGCAAAAGAGAAGAAAAGATGGAGTGAAGTGCGGAAAAGCAATACATTGGATGAGGAGATCGAGGATGACATATCAACAAGGAATATGGACCAAGGATGACTCATCAAGTGGAAAAATACACCATTGGATGCTTTGGAGTACTGCACGAGAAGGAAGGAAAGATAGGCTGACAAAGTCTGGAAAAAGTGGATCAAGTTGACCTAGGGTTTTAGACACCTAGGGTTTTGGTAATTAGGGTTTTGACACCTAGGTTTCGACCTAGGGCTGTTGGAGAGGTATTGTAAATGTATAAATAAAGGTCAAGAGGACCTGGGTCGGGGGATGATAATATTGTTATTGATTTAGCTCTATTGATGTAGTGACAGATAATTGTATTGAGAGAGAGAAGTGTTGAGGGTGAGAGCCTTCTAATATTGTAAGATCTTCTGCTGGGTGCAAAGATCAGATCCTGTAGCTAGGTGCACAGGAAGGGGGAGAGAAAGAGAGAAGAAGAGAGAGGATCTGCTGGCCAAGAGCGCAGATCTGAACTGTAAGCTTTATATTAATATATCATAAGCATAGTTCTGTGGATGTATCCCTAGGGAGAGGGTGAACCATGTATATTTTGTGTTGTGTGAGTGATTGATGCTTTAATCTCTGTCATTATTATACTGTTATTTGCATTACTGTGTTACATCAAGATCTATAGCTGCACAGGGTAGATATCACTGATACGTGATATATGAATACTATGATTGTTGTTATATAATATCCACTTGATATACCCTTGGTTGTAGACATCTTTTTCCTGCAACCCCCTCATAGCTACTTCGGGTGAGACTGCATCTGCCTCGCAGGTGTTGCTAAAAGGGCCAGTAGTTAGGGCTTGTTGGCGTGCTCTTGGAGTGAACCCTAGGTCTACCCCTGTGCCAACAAATGGTTCCATTGCCGGGACCAAAATATTTTTAAGGGAATTTCAAGGTGGTTCCCATCGAAGACAGAGATTCAGAAGTGGATAGAGGATCAAGAGAAGGACTTTGCTAAAGTTGATAACAAGAAACCTAAATTGAGTATTGAATATTGGCTACAAATATACATCTTCACCGACATTCATGAGGTCTTCTTTGGAGTAATCCATCAGGATCTACACGAGTAGTTGGCTAGGTTAGTTGACACATAGTTTGAGATCATATCTAGACCTGCTGTGGTTTGGACACTGACGTTGATCCAGAAGGTCAAGAGAATTGACAACATTGTATCCAGAGTAGTAGATCAATGGTTTGATAGTACCATTGGAGGGTATATCACTGCGTTTGTTGTTAACATAACATAATTGTATAGCCAAGACGAGAGATACTATTTCAAAGGACCCAGAGAAAATTTTTTGCACTTTCTGAAGCTAAGAATCAAGATGATCCTGCATGAGAACCACAACTTGAAGATACAATAGATTAGTCGAACTAGAAAAGGCTAATGTTTAAAATCTTGGACAATGACAACGACACAGAAGCAGGACATATGGACAGTGGAAAATTATTCTAAGGGGTTCACCTTGAGAACTTGTTTAAGAAAAACTATGGAGAAGAGGGTTTCTATAGCGGAGAAGAGGTAGATCTAACCGATGAAGAGCATTCAGAGCCCACTAGAACAGAAGAAGGGGAAGCTGAAGAACTTTTCCAAAGTGAGCTAGAAAACTCAGGAACTGCGTGGACCACTGAAGTAAGTAACATTAATCCTCCTTTTGTCCCAACAGTACTTAGTAGTCAGAGTAGTCAGAACCACCAGAATCGTCACAATACTGTTACTAGTAGCTGAACATCTACTCAGACAAGAAGCCTAGTCAGCTCTATTGTATATGAAATGAGACTCCCTATATTTAGAGGAGATGGATATGAATATCCAGATCAACATTGGTTTCTGTGTGAAGCTGTATGGAATATTAAAAGTATCACCAATGAAACCATCAAGAAAACCCAGTTCAACACTACGCTAAGGGACCGTGCACTGAGATGGTACATGAAACTTGTCCAAGGATTGGCACAGCCTAAGCCCCTGAATGAGATCAAGAATGCATTGATTGTAGAGTTTAAGAAACCTGAATCGGAGTCACAATGTATTATGGAACTAAAAGAGATTAAACAAAGGGTAGCAAAACCTGTTTGGGAGTTCGACCAGAGATTCAATACCTTGACAGGCCTATTAACTTTTCATATCCCCAATGAATAGAACAAAGAATGGTTCATCACTACGTTGTTACCACACATAAGAGTCCCTATGATGCAGTAGAAGATTGCATCATAGGAAGAAGCTTTGGAGATCGCCATGAAGCTTGAATCAACATCGATGGGAGAATCTAGCTTAGGCATTAGAAAGATCACGAGACAACTAACTAGTTTGTCTTTACAAGTTAAAGATATGAATAAATATAAGGGAAAAGACAAAAGGGAAGATATCTGGTGTGTAAGATGAATATCTGAAGGCCATGATAAGGAACACTGTCCCTTATTTCATGAGTACTTGGCCTTAGAAGCACTGATCCCCTTGAAGCAAGTTAACCTACCCTGGTGCGATGTATGTAGAAATAGGCATCACCTAGGTGAATGCTACTACATTCATAAGTATGTTCAGACACCCACAAACTTGTATTGTACATTCTATAAATCAGTGGGGCATGATGATCAAGATTGTAGAGATTATGATCTCATGCATGAAAGGTTGAGAGACATATACAAGATTCATGGCGAAGTACAACAAGAAGGAAACACTCTGCAGTACAACTCTCTGGGGAGAAGAAACTTCAATCCTCGTGGTGGATACAGAGGAAGAGGACGAGGATGAGGTATGGGCCGAGGCCAAGGAGAAATAATCTATTATAACTATGTGCATCTAGGACATTTAGCAAGGGATTGTCAGAATCCTTGCACAACCTGTAGTTACTGTAACTTCTTTGAGCATGTCATAGTGGAATGCCCTGTGTTGCTGGCTAAACTTTAGAAAAGACCAGGACCTCAGTAGAACCCACAAGTACAACTGATATATGATGAACCTCATGGAGCATACCCTAGAGTCTCTATTATCACTCGAGGAGGCGCTACTACAAAATAAGATAGAGAAGCCCAAGGAAAGATTGAAAACGACCACGGAGTCAGGAAAGCTACAAAAAAGACCCCAATATTCGATGCTTAGAATGAAAGACAGATATTCGAGGAGGCAAGAAAAGATTTCAACAGAGGTCAAGGATATCCATCAAAGAGACAACTAGAAATCAAAGAATATGGCATGCCTCAGGCATTTGATTTGTCTGCATCGCCAATAGAAGGGAAAGAGGTAAGAAAACTCATGGAATTTTTGTGCACTTGTGTTAAGTTGATTCAAGATAAAGGCATTGTACAAGAATTACAAAATTTAATCAAGTAGTATGAGCTAGAAAAGATAGAACCTTTACTGAATAGAGAAGTGCACCAAATTGGAAAAAGGAGAAGGAAAAATAGAGAATTACACTTGAATGCTCAGATAGGAGAGTATGAGATAGACTATGTGGTCCTCAACTTAGGGTCGGAGGTCAATGTCATGACGAAGTAGACTTGGGCACTGATGGGAAAAACCAAGCTGATATATTTCCCTATCAGGCTTCGCATGGCTAATCAGCAAGATGTCAACCCATTTGGCCGATTAGAGCATGTCCCAGTGGACATCGATAGAGTAAGAACCTTTGCAGATTTTGAGGTAATTGAAATTGTTGATGATAGCTTCCCTTACCCTGCACTATTAGCAATTGATTGGGCCTTCGACAATTCTACTATTGTTGATCTAAAGAAAATATGCATGACATTTGAGAAAGATGGCCTTAGGGTCATTGCACCTTTAGATCTAGATGAGGGTCCATGATATACAGAGCCTATCAGAGAAGAAGACCACGCACTTGAACTAGAAAACATCTAGAAATTATAAGCCAGACAACATGATTATATCAGCCCTAAAAATGACGGGAATCTGAGCTGGAGAAGTGAAAACACATGTTCGTTCGACTCAAAAGAAGCGCTGGAGAACTAGCAGAACCAGATGTATGAAGTATCTACAAGAATATGTGCTAGGCTAACCAAATAAGTTCGCTGGATTGGCACAACAGTGAGTAATCTGCCCACATTTGATGGGCTGAACCCTTTAGAGAACTTTTTATCAAAATTTGAGACAAGTGTACCAACATAATAGAGGTTGTTGGCAATGGATGAGGCCATGAAATACACACTAGAAAAATGGTGGGGAATGCACAAGGGAAACATCACAGACTAGACACAATGTCGAACTCTGATGACAGCGCAGTTTTCAGCACAAGTAGGAAGCTTTGAAGTAAGATACACAGGTTGAATATTCCCAAAGGACCACATACACAATTGTGAAGAGGCCTGGAGTGACATTCCTAGAGAACAATGGGTACACAAACTCATCAATACACTAGATACCACCCCGATTAACTGGTACCTTCAAGCAGAGCTGTGCCTCGTCACTTCAGAATGGGAAGGTATGACCCATAATTTTATAACCACCTTTTGGTTTGAAATTGGATTTCCTTCAGTAGATCAAGCACTACATATGGTTAGACATAAAGTATTTAAGGAGGCATCTAGCCTCCCTTTGGAGAAAGAAGAGGATGAATGGACTGCACCCCTCTAGAAATTGCAAATCTGTTACAACATTAATACCGACAAAGATGATGATCCAAGGAAGGTGAATATCGCAAAAACAGAAGGCCAAAGAGATGTGGAAGGACCAGGAGTTGAACTTCCATTCATTGGACAACTGATAAAGATAAAGAAAGTCAATATTGGGATAGAGGAGACACCAAATATTTCCAATGTCGAAGATTACTGGGATGATGCTACCATTGATAAAATCACAGAATTATTGCACTAGTATCAAGACTTTTTCCTAGCCAAGTTCACTGATATGAAGGGTATAAAAGGACCTATGGGAGAAATGAGAATACCTTTGAAACCATATGTGAATCCAGTCAAGAAAAGACCCTATAGAATGAACCCGAAATATAAGGAAACAAGTGAATATTGAGCTCGACAGAATGTTGGAAGCATGAATTATTGAACCTGTCGAGGAGTCAGAGTGGATTAGCCCCATGTATGAAATAATTCATTTTATACCAAGATCGAGAGCTAGCAGCATCAAAGACATAAAAGGGGCAGGAGCAAGGATGAGAAAGGTAGATAAGAAGATAGGTGAGATCAGGATTTGCGTAGATCTCAGGAAGTTGAATGATTTTTGTCTACATGATCCTTTCCCTACACCATTCATAGACCAAGTGTTGGATAACGTGGGAGTCCAACACGTATATTCTTTTATAGATGGGTTTTCAGGATACCATCAGATCCGCATTGCCAAGGAGGACCACCATAATACTATGTTTTCCACAGAGTGGGGATCTTACCAATATACAGTAATGCCATTTGGATTGAAGAATGCCCCAACCATCTTTTCCAGGGTGGTGGTTGAAGAGTTCAAAGAATTTTTTCATAAGTTTATAGAAGCATACTTTGATGACTGGACTGTTTTTAGTTTGTTGAAAAATCATATTGAATGTCTAAGCCTAATGATGGATAAATGGAGGCAGTGTCAAATTGCTTTGAATTTGAAGAAATTCATCTTCTTCTCACCATTTGGAGTATTATTAGGTTATATTGTATGCAAGCAAAGATTGTTGGTGGATCCATCCAAGATTGCAATTATAGTTGATTTTCCACCACCTACTTCAATCAAACAACTGTGCATTGAGCTAGGACATACTGGATATTACAGGAAATTTATCAAAGGATATGCTCAGATTAATGCACCAATGGATAAGTTATTAAAGAAAGACTGTCAGTTCGGTTGGACAGAAGAATGCCAACAAATATTTGACACACTGAAACAAAAGATGGTAACTGCGCCTGTTCTAGTCTTTCCAGACTGGAGCAAGGAATTTCATGTGCATGTTGATGCATCTTCCATTGCATTAGGAGAAGTACTGGCACAACCTAGAGAAGGGGACATTGATCATCCATTAGCATTTTCCAGTAGGAAGCTATCCACAACCAAAGTTAGTTACACCACTACAGAGAGAGAGGGACTAGCCATGGTGTATGCATTGCAAAAATTATGCCACTACTTGTTAGGATGACACTTTAAAATGTTTACTGATCACTCCACACTGAAGTACCTAGTCAAAAAACCAGTGTTGGGGGGGATAATTTGTATATGGCTTATATTGTTTCAAGAGTATGATTTTGAGATCATAGTTAAGCCAGGAAAAATGAACAAGGGCCCAGACCACCTGTTGAGGTTGGAACATGGCGAAGAACCTACCAGTCTTGAGGATACATTATCGGATGCACAAATTCTCACCATTAGAAATATTGATGACCACTTCGCATACATATTCTAGTTCCTGTCAATAGGAATGGATTTGAGTGAGTATACAATCTCCCAGAAAAAACAACTGGTGGTGCGCGCTGCATATTTTTCACTAATAGTTGGTCAGCTATATAAAATGGGACCTAATGAGATATTAAGAAGATGTGTTATGGAAACAGAGTGCCCGATGATCCTTATAGAATCTGATGAAGGCATCACAAGAGGACATTATGCAGGGAAATCAACTGCGCAGAAGGTTTTGCGAGCTGGCCTATGGTGGCCTACGTTACAGAGAGATGCTAAAGAATATACCAGAGCATGCAATGTATGCCAATGAGTTGGAAAATCTTCCCGAAGAGATGAGATTCCATTAGCACCGCAGATGACCCTACAGGTATTTGAAAAATGATCCATTGACTTCGTGAGACCTATAAAACCACCATGAAATCACACAGGAGAAAGGTATATTATCACTATGAAAAAATACCTGACTAGATGGGCCGAAGCAAGAGCAGTCAAGGACTATAGTGAAACTATAGCTACGCATTTTATATTTGATGACATAATAACTAGGTTTGGATGTCCTAAGGTCCTTATGAGTGATCAAGGTACACATTTCATCAATAAGACAGTTGAAGCCCTGACTAAAGAATTTGCAGTCCACCATCAGAAGAGTACACCTTACCATCCACAAGCAAACAAAATGGTTGAAGCATTCAAAAAAATCTTGGAGACAACACTGACAAAGATTTGTAGTGTGAATAGGGATGAATGGGATTTAAGATTACCAGCAGTACTCTGGGCTTATAGAACCACTTGCAAGAAATTGACAACATAGACCCCTTTTAAGTTGGTTAATGGCATTGAAGTTGTTGTCACGATGGTTTACTTGGTACCGAGCTTACGAATTGATGCATTTACAGACATGGATGGTACTGGCACTGTTCATGAGAGGTTAGCATAGTTAGTCGAACTAGAAGAAGGAAGATTCATTGCAGTATTCCATCAACAAGTTCGGAAGGAACGAGAAAAGTCCTCCCATGACAGGCACATCAAGAAGAAGATATTCAGGTAAGGTGATTTAGTACTGGTATATGACATTAAGTTTATCAAACACCCTAGGAAGTTCAGAATGCATTGGCTTGGACCATATGATATTGCCTATGTTACAGAAGGAGGAGCTGCACAACTGAAGACATTGAATGGAGAATGGAAAGAAGGACTGGTGAATGGGAGTCGACTGAAGTTGTACTATGACAACCAACTTCCTCACAACTTCAAGTAAAGGCATGAGGAAAAGGGTTTAGGTACCAGGTGCAATTGAAACTGGGTACCAAACACAAAAAATATAGTCTGCACAAGAATGGGAAGGAGGCATAAAGAAGAAAGCAAAGGCTGCACTGCGCAGTCCAAAGTCGAAGTAAAACAAAAGGATCAGATCTGCAGTGCCTTGAGATGAGTCACAGGTGAGTGTTGGGGACCTGTTGGCCCTTGGTTATGAAAGGAAATGAAAAAAAGGAAGAAAAGGTAAAAAGCGAACTTCGCGGGAGACACAGTGATTGTCACTCGGTTGAAGTGAGAAAAAGAGTAGAAAAGATGGAGCGAAGTGTGGAAAAGCAAGCCGTTGGATGAGGAGATTGAGGATGATAGATCAGCAAGGAATATGGAACAAGGATGACTCAGGAAGTGGAAAAATCCACCATTGGATACTTTGGAGCACTGCACGAGAAGGAAGGAAAGATAGGCTGCGAAGTCCGGAAAAAGTGGATCAAGTTGACCTAGGGTTTTAGACACCTAGGGTTTTTGTAATTAGGGTTTTTACACCTAGGTTTTGGCCTAGGGCTATTTGAGAGGTATTTTAAATGTATAAATAAAGGTAAAGAGGACCTGGGTTGGGGGATGATAATATTTTTATTGATTTATCTCTATTGTTGTAGTGAGAGATCATTGTATTGAGAGAGAGAAGTGTTGAGGGTGAGATCCTTCTGATATTGTAAGATCTTCAACTAGGTGTGAAGATCAGATCCTGCAGTTGGGTGCGCAAGAAGGGGGAGAGAAAGAGAGAAGAAAAGAGAGGATATACTAGCTAAGAGCACAGATATGAACTATAAGATTTATCTTAATATATCATAAGCACAGTTCTGTGAATGTATCCCTAGGGAGAGGGTGAACCACGTATATTTTGTGTTGTGTGAGTGATTGATGCTTTAATCTTTGTCATTATTATATTGTTATTTGCATTACTGTGTTAGATCGAGATCTATAGCTGCACAGGGTAGATCTCATTGATAAGTGATATATGAATACTGTGGTTGTTGTTATATAATATCCACTTGATATTCCCCTGGTTGTAGACATCTCTATCCTGCAACCCCCTCATAGCTGCTTTGGGTGAGACTGCATCTGCCTTGCAGGTGTTGCCGAAAGGGCCAGTAGCTAGGGCTTGTTGGCGTGCTCTTGGAGTGAACCCTGGGTATTCCCCTATGCCAACAAACATCAATGGAAAAGGGTATCTTCTCTTGGGGTTTCTCCCCTTGTTTTTAAGCCTCTATTCTTTTTATTCATATTTGAACAAAGGTTAACCCCCCTATCGATATGTGTCATCCTAAAATTATACTTTCTCTAACAAATCATGGGAAAAAGAATATCTCTCCATGTGGATATGTGTCCTTGTTTGTATGATACTAACCTTCCTTTCTGTATGTCTCTCTCTAATGACCTTTCTTTAAGATCAATGTAGGGCCACTTGTGTATGTTTCCTTTCCTCTCTTCCAATTTATTTTATTTTCCATTGGTGCTTCCTCTTGAATTTCACTAACATATATAAAAAGCATTTAAATTTTTATTTCTTTATTTACTTGTCATGTTTACTTGACCATAATTTTCAACAATTTCCTTATGATGATATAGCTTCTATTGATAGTTTATATTTATTTATTCTATTGTTCGTTTCACTAATTTCCTTTCTGTGACCAACTGATTTAATTGATTCCAATTGTAGATATGTTGTTATGCATATGAATCGTATTTGTTTTTTATCAGACTTAATAAAAAAATGTCCACTAATCTGATCTATCTACTCATCAAACTCTGCATGTCTGGAATAACATTTTCCAAAGATATCCCTGCTTGAATGCATGCGTGCAATATAATCATAAACTTCTACCTGTGTAATTACCACCTGAAACCTATGTGGGTACACTGCTTCTCAATCGATCAATCTGTTAATTTGTACTCTTGTTATTTGACTTCTCTAAATCTGTCTCTACAAATACTTAAAACTATTTGAAGGATGGTTCTTTGATTTGTAGTATCTACTGCACTGACTCCCCCTATTCAATATTTATATTACTCGGGAGTCTCCAAGATGGGTGGCTTAGAAAAATACCCGCTATGATATGGAGTAATATTCCTCTTCATCTATAGACTCATCATTTCTATGAACTTTAACTTCCTTCTTTCTACCTGTGGATTGATCTTGCACTACAATTCCTGAAAGTAAAATATCTTGAACTTGTTCTTTATTCACTTGATCTTCTTTTCTTTCTCGTACTATTGCAAAACCTGTGATGTATGGAACATGTTCTTCTTTTCTTTAATTTCTTATAAAAACATTTATGTATCTGACATATTCCCTTTTATCTGTATATTTGTTTTCTTGTTGTATTATTTCCAATATTGTGATCTCTAAGACCTGGTATTTATTCATCTGTTCTTGTTGTTTTCTTTTCCATACTTTATTATATATTGTTGAACACATCGACCACACTAAGGGGGGGGGTGAATTAGTGTGTGGAATTTTATAACTTTTCTTATTCTTACAAGTTAGCAGTTAAAACATATTTGAACAGATTCAAAGCAATCAAATCATAATCACAATGGACACAGAAGATACCATATGTTTGTATATAATTTATATGAATATATGTGACTATAATAATAAGGATTTTCCCAGCACTAACTAATTTGTTTCAGCACCAACTGAAGTAAGGAGCACCGATTCCTCAGAGAGCACCAACTCTCAGGCAAGACCCATCTTGCTGATAGAACACATTCTATCCAACTAGAGTTCAACCAACTCTAGTAGCATTGATTTATTAATGAATCAATTATGTTTCTTGATCAGAGGTATACAATCAACACTCATCACTGCACTTCATCTTCTCTCTGAAATTCACGCCTTATTAACTTCGTCTTTCCTCTGATATTCATGCCTTCTTCAGTTCTGCTTATCTTTGATATTCGCATGGACCTCAGGTCTATATCCCCTTCATTTTCTTTGCAAGTCGATCTTTCTCAGCAAGCCCATCTTTTCCACAAGACCATAAAGCTTCTTCCTCAAAGCACACCTCTAGTGAACCAATCATGGTTGTATTTATACTTTCTTATGCTAAAAAATTATTTAACTTACTAAGCCGACCTGTGAAACAAGTTATAACCAACTTGTCTATTTCAACAACCTTGGGACCACCAGAGATCATCATTTCGGGCCGTCAACCTTAAACCTAGCATCCCCTTCACTTTCGTAAATCAATCACAGGTATGGATAGATTTTCCTTCGTATTTGTANAACAAGTTATAACCAACTTGTCTATTTCAACAACCTTGGGACCACCAGAGATCATCATTTCGGGCCGTCAACCTTAAACCTAGCATCCCCTTCACTTTCGTAAATCAATCACAGGTATGGATAGATTTTCCTTCGTATTTGTATTTACAGAAATCAATGCTTCCTTCAAACCATGTTCATATGATCATTGGTGTAGAACCAAGGTATTATCAATTTAGATCGATGTATTACATTCTTCCTTTTAAATCTCTTTACCTTATGACCAACGACGGTGACCTCACGTGAGGCGAGACAAGCGCTTATCAATTCAATGACCATGATTCAATATCTCGATGAGATGGACATTTGTTGGGACTTCAGAACTTTTCCCTTCGAGACTTCGAGACTTGCAACATGTCAAATATCTCAGACTGGATTTCGTCGAATAGATCGGACGGTTCTCATTATCTCACAGAACCTAATCAATGATCAGATTCTATCCTTGGACCTGTATTATGATCAACGGTCAATAATGTACCCGGAGTGATATTTTAGATCGAACGTCTCGTGTCCACTTAGAGACTTCAACTATTATGCTTATTCTATCCTTCCGCTGTATTTTGATCAATGGTTGAGAGAATACCCAACATTAGATTGATGGTCGAGATCTCCTTCGGGTCTCCGGACTTTGGAGATTTCAAATCTCAACCCCTTATTTCCTTCGTATGTCAATATTTTAGAGCTGAAAATCCACTGACACATGTCCCTTTCTCAATCAATGGTCAATATCTCCTTCAAATCTCTAGACTTCAGATATTTCAAATCTCAACTGCTTCTTTCCTCCAGAGTGATCACTTGTTGAGTCAGTCGTAAAATGGTGGAGACTGCTTGTTGTCGGTTAATGTTTCCACTTACATTATCCTTCCATTGTAGTATATCGACGGTCCATAATGCTCCTGAAGTGATATTCATATCGAACATCTCATGTCCACTTCGGGACTTCAGCATTCGGGACTTTGGGGATTTGGGCAAGTGTAGGTGGTACAACTCCCGAAGAAAAACTCTCATAGTGTTGTAACTTGATTATGTCACTTGATGACGTGTCATGAGATGAGTAGTTGTCATGTGTCACTCATATTCATGATTCTCATGTAGCTTAAATGCCGAATCAACTTGACACTTGTCATTGTCTGATTGCGCCATGTGTCCTTGTTGACATAGCTTTGCTGACAAGAATCTCCTCATGTGGCACATGTTCATCTCCTTGATATAATGGTTAGGATAGTATTGAAGGGTATCTCATATCAATGGCTGAGAGAGTCTTCAAACCTTCGTCCTTGGGGACTTTGAGACTTTTGACATTTCTTGGTGGTGAAACTCCCGAAGGAATTATCCCAGAGTGATGTAACTTGCTTACGTCACTTGTTGACATGGCACGATCCAAATTCCTCTTGACGCTTGTCATCATCTGATTATGCCATGTGTATGTGATGATGTGGTCTTCTGACATGGTCTGCCACGTGTTCTTCATGACGTGGTCTACCACACGTACTTGTTGATGTGGTCTGCCACACATTCTTGCTGACGTGCCTTGTTGACATAGATCTCCCATATGTCCTTGATGTCGTGGTATGCTAAACAAAAACCCTAATCCAACAATCATCGTATATCCTCCAAATCCAATGGTCCTTATTTATTTCGGATTTCTAAGCTTCGGGTATTTCTAATATCAAACTGAAATATTGAAGTGAGATTTCTCTAGAGAATAACCTCCTCTCAACTTACCCAAAACAAATTATGTTCATTGATCAGGATATTAGATCGACATATTGATCTTTCTGAGATGCAATTGTGCTATATTATCCTGTCCTTCCACTTAGAATGATCCAACGGCTGGCGGGTATTTGGTTAATCGAACTCTCATCCCATTTACCTCGCTTATCTTATCTTTCCACTCGAAAATGATCCAACAGCTAAAGGGAATTTGGGTTTGATCCGACTGTTGATGGGTATTTGGATAATCGAACTCTCATCCCTTTTAGCTTATCCTGTCCTTCCACTAAAAAGTGATCCAACAGTCATGAAGACACTTGAAGAAGATCCATGATCAAGGATGATTGTGGAACCACAACTTTCAAGTGATTTAAATCGTCACCCAAACTCCACAATTGGAAGTTGTACATTTGTGGTGAGTCAACCACAATCATCGATCTTCGAAGTTATAAGATCGTACAGTCCTGAATAATTATTGGATTGGAACTAGCATGATATTTAATTCTACTTTTGATCTCCGCAATTCATTCCTACCGTTGATTTGGCGATTGTGCATCTGACGGTCACGACTTAATATTATTTAAATTGATCTCTTGTTGGATCAACCGCAGTCATCGATATCGGAGTCTATGAGATCTAACAATCTAGACCACTTGTGGGATTAGAACTAGCAGGTTGTTTACTTCTTCTTTCTCTCCCCGCAATTCATCCTTGCCATTGATCTGGCTTGCAGATATGATGGTCACGATCCTCCAATGGTCCTCAATCCCACGGTCACTCAGATGACCATCGTCCATAATATGAGACGGTCAACACGGTCAATTTATTGATCAAGCGGCTGTTGAGGCTTCTCACTCTGATCTTATGCTTTTGATTCCGAGCTTTGACCTATGCATATTGTTCGCTCCTCCTCTTGAGCTTACGCTTTCGATCTCTTATATATTGTTTTCTCCTCCTCCTAATATTTTATCATAGGAACATTGTTGATCCTATCGTGATCAACAATAATATAAAATTTATTCATGTTGTTCGCTTCTTCTACTAACTGATATACTGTGCAATGTGCTCTTCCTTCTAAGATTTGATCTTCATTTTCTTCTGTACTGCGTTTTCGCTTCTAAGATTTGATCTTCATATTGTTTGACATCTTCTACTAATTGATATATTGTTGACATCAATGACAATCTTATCTGTAGTCATTCATCATTAACAACAAATCATCATGTCGATTGTTGACATCAATGAAAATATGTCCAACAATATCCCCCTTTGTCATTGAGGGAAACACACTAACTTCATATACTAAACTCCCCTTGTGATGATGCTTTATTCGTATGAAGTTTTCTATCCCCCTTTGAAATCAATGGAAAAGGGTTTTTCCTCATGTGGTAAAGCTTTGTATGTTACTGACTAGAATCTGAACTTGGGTAACTCTTCCTAAAATCATCATTTTCTTGTCATAACTAAATGACTCCCCCTGTCAATATGCTCTCTCTTTGTTTCTGACTACTCTCCCCCTTTGTTTTGGAAAAGGTAGCTCTTCCTGACAGGGTTACTTTCCCTGTTAATTTACTAACTTCTTATCTCAATTGATTGGTATGTTTTTGTTTCAAAAGAGTAGTCTTCTTGATACCAATTTTTGTAGTGATTGAGTCTTTTCAAAAATTAATCTAATTACTTTCTTATTTACTAACCAAAACTTCCCTTGAGTTTTTACTGACTATTCTCCTCTTGTTATTTCTACAGGATATCATGTACCTCATTTTGTACATCAGAATGATGCTTCTGCAGATGGCGTTGTCCTACAGGAACACTGCACAATTGTAGCTCATCATATTCAAGCAACTCTTGGATCTGCCCATTGATTCTCATTGATCTCTAACCAGATGTATCCATGTTTATCCAAGATGCTTCTTTACTGTACATTTCTCTAAAGTTGTCTAAGAAATTTTATACTGTGCTTGTTACATGACTACAATTCTTTTTGCAGCAATTAACTTCACTCATGTTCACTTGTTCAGTCTTTTCTATCCACATTTGTGAGTGTCCTGATTTATTGAACTTTGTTCTTTGATCTTCTATTACTGCAACTTCATTTTTCTTCCATGTTTCATTTACTCCTTTTGTCATATTGTATGAATCATTTCTCATTGACTATTTTCTTGAGTTCCAATAGTTACTAGCTTTGTGGCCATATCCACCACAATTGTAGCATCTCATTGTGTAACAATGTGTATCAATATGTCCAACATGATTGCAGTTCCAACATCTTATACTTTTGTTGAACATACCAAATTGTTTTCTTCCATGATGCCTACAATCCAAGGCTTTATGACCATATTAATTACAAGAAAAACAATAACCATTAAAAACACTCTCATACCATCTTTGATTCATCCATGAAGGTGTCTCTCTTCTAAACTAGATTTGAGGTATATGAGTAGCTTCTAGATGTCTTCCTTAATCTGATCTTGTAAATTTTGTAGTGTTTCTTTTATTTATTGAACATGAAGAACCTGAGTCATACTTTATTTCACATTTTACAAATGAATGAGTTGTGTTAGACCTATCTTCATCCTTTACAAATGAAGGACCTATGTCAGACCTTTTTTCACCTTTTACAAATGAAGGAACTGCATCATATTTCTTAGGAGTACTGATTTCTTCCTTGTTGTATCCAAGACCATATTTTTCATTTGGTGATCTTTGACTATCCAAGATCTCATCCAGGTTCATGGAGTTGTTCAAGAACTTGATTTGAGTGTTTGACTTCTCAACCTTCTCTCTAAGATTCACAACTTCTGCTTCCATCTTATGACATGATTCTTCATTTTTGTCCAGTTGGTTCCTCACTACCTCCTCCCTTCTTTTGGCTTCTTCAAGTTGGATTTTAAGATTGACATAGCTTTCCCTTAGCTCTTTTATATCTGCAAGGCTTTTTCTTGGTTCATCATCTTCCTTCTTTTCTTCTTTTGCTTGACTAATTTCATTTTTCAGTATCTCGATCTCCTCTACCTTTGCTTGACTGATTTCATTTTTCAGTCTCTCGATCTCCTCTTACTTTTCATTTATTAGATCAACAACTTTTGTTTTCAATGTTTTGATCTCTTCTTCTTTGTTTTCTAACTGAATCTTTTGCTCAGATATGATTTCTTGATTGTCTTTGAGATTTTCTTTTATTTACAGGATACATCTTTGATTGCTAAGCTCATCATATTGCTTCTTCTTTTCTTTTACTTGACTAATTTATTTCTTAAGCTTCTAGATCTCCTCTTCTTTTTCTTCTAACTGATTATCCTACTCATATATTATCTTTTCATTGTCCTTGAGTATTTCCTTTATTTCCAAGATATGCTTTTGACTCTTTTCAAGAAATTCTTTAGTGTAGTCATGAAGATATCTATAGTCTGAATCATTATGGTCATAGTAGTATTCACAGAGACTCCAATCAACCTTTTGTTTGGCCTTTGATAGTTCTTATTCTACTTATTCCATGATATAAATGCTAACAGAACATTCTATTATTGTATCTGAGTCTTGTTATTTATTTGCAGGGCAGGATTCAATATCAACATTATTGCAATCAAAATATTGTGGAGAGTCTTTACCTTTATTGATGGATGAGTCTTCATCTTCATCCTTGATAGGAATGTCTTTTGTGTCTTCACTTTTGATTTGATACATCTTTTCTAACTTCAACCATAAGTCCTTGGAAGATGTGCATAGTCTTATGCTTGCCTTGACTATATCTGATAATCCATTGAGAAGGATCTTCAATACCACTTCATTGTTCTTCCTTTCTTTTCTTTGGACTATAATATTGGACAGATTCTTTGAGGTAGTTAAGTCTCAGGGCTTGCGTACACTAAATTCCAAAATTCAGATCCTTTTGACTTCAAATACTGTTTCATATTTTCTCTCCATGAGGAATAATTTGTTCCATCAAATAATGGAGCTTCAATTGCAAAGGGAGCCATTTGTCCACCCATTTCTTTAGGATCTACCTTCTAGTGTTTAAAATGTGTTTTGAAGGAACCCCCTTTGATACCAATTGTTGAACACACCGCCCACACTAAGAGGGGGGGTTGAATTAGTGTGTGGACTTTTCTAACTTTTCTTCTTCTTACAAGTTAGCATTTAAAACATATTTGAATAGATTAAGAACAATCAAATCATAATCACAATAGACAAAGAAGATAACAGATGTTTGTATATAATTTATATGAATACATGTTAATATAATAATAAAGATTTTCCCAACACCAACTAATTTGTTTCAGCACCAACTGAAGTAAGGAGCACCAACTCCTCAGAGAGAACCAACTCTCAGGCAAGACCCAACTTGCTGCAAGACCCAACTTGTTGATATAACACAATCTATCCAACTAGAGTTCAACCAAATCTAGTAGCACTGATTTATTAATGACTCAATTATGTTTCATGATCAAAGGTATACAATCAACACTCATCACTGCACTTTATATTCTCTCTAAAATTTGTGCCTTCTTCACTTCATCTTTCCTCTGATATTCGTGCCTTCTTCACTTCATCTTTCCTCTGATATTCATGCCTTCTTCAGTTATGCTTCTCTCTGATATTCACATGGACCACAGGTATGTATCCCCTTCATTTTCTCCATAGGCCACTCTTTCTCAGCGAGCCCATCTTTTCCACAAGCCCGTAAATCTTCTTCCTGAAATCACACCTCTAGTGAACCAATCATGGTTGTATTTATACTTGCTTATGCTCAAAACTTGTTTAAGTTATTGAGCCAACCTGTGCAACAAGTTATAACCGACTTGTCTATTTACAACAACTTTGGTACCACCAGAGATCATCGTTTCGGGTCTCCAACCTTAAACCTCGCATCCCCTTCACTTTCGTAAATCGATCACAAGTATGGATCGATTTTCCTTCATCTCTATGTTTACGGAAATCGACACTTCCTTCAAAACATGTTCATATGATCATTGGTGTAGAACCAATGGCTTATCAATTTAAAGCGACACATTACAATCTCCCTTTTAAATATATTTACCATATGACCAATGGCGGTGACCTCACATGAGGTGAGATGAGCGCTTGAGCACTTATCAATTCAACAACCACAATACAATTTCCCGATGAGATGGACGTTTGTCAGGACTTCGGGACTTCGAGACTTGCAACATGTCAAATCTCCCAGAGAAGATTTTGCCGAATAGATCGGACGATTCTCATTATATCACGAAACTTTATCAATGTTCAGATTCGATCCTTGGACCTGTATTATGATCAACGATCAATAATGTACCCAAAGTTATCTTTCAGATTAGATTTCTCGTGTCCACTTCGGGACTTCATCTATTATTCTTATGCTATCATTCCACTGTATTTTGATCAACATTTGAGAGTACACCCGACATCAAATCAATGATCGAGATCTCGTTCGGGTCTCTAGACTTTGGATATTTCAAATCTCAACCCCTTCTTTCCTCCATACATCAATCTTCTAGAGATGACAATCCACTAATGCATGTCCCTTTCTTGACCAATGGTCAAGATCTCCTTCGGGTCTCCAGACTTCAGAGATTTCAAATCTCAACCGATTGTTTCCTCCGGAGTGATCACCTGCTGAGTCAGTCATAAAACGGTGGAGATTGCTTATTGTCGGTTAACATTTCCAATTACACTATCCTTCCACTATAGTATATCGATGGTCGAGAATGCTCCTGAAGTGATTTTCATATAGGACGTCTCATGTCCACTTTGGGACTTTGACATTCAGGACTTCAGGGCTTTGGGAAAGTGTAGGTGGTAAAAATATCGAAGAAAAATCTCGTAGTGACGTAACTTTATTACGTCACTTGATGATGTGTCATGAGCTGAGTAGTTTTCACGTGTCACTCAGATTCGTGATTCACACATACCTGAAATGTCGAATGAACTTGACACTTGTCATTTTCTGATTACACTATGTGTCCTTGCTGACATAGTTTTGCTGACGTTGATCTCCTCACGTGGCACATGTTCATCTCCTTGATCTAACGGTCAGGATAGCATCAAAGGGTATCTCAGATTGACGACTGAGAGTGACTTCGTCCCTTTGTCCTTCGAGATTTCATGACTTTTGACATTTCTTGGTGGTGAATCTCCTGAAGCAATTCTCTCGTAGTGACGTAACTTGCTTACATCACTTGTTGACATGGCATGATATAATTTCTTCTTTATTCTTGTCGTCATCTGATTATGCCATGTGCATGTGCTGAATTGGTCTTCTAACATGGTCTGCCACATTTTCTTGTTGACATGGTCTACCACATGTCCTTGCTGACATGGTCTATCACACGTTCTTGCTGATGTGGCATGCTAACATATATCTCCCATACGTCCTTGCTAACGTGGTCTTCTGACGTGGTCTGCTGACCAACAACCCTGATCCAATGGTCATTATATGTCCTCTAAATCCAATGGTCCTTGTTATTTTTGGATTTTCGGGCTTCGAGCATTTCAAATCTCAAACTGAACACGTGAATTGAAATTTCTCCATAGTGTAACCTCCTCGCAACTTTAGAATTGAAACGAATTATGTTCATTGATTAGGATCTTAGATTGACGGCTCGATCTTTTTGTGATATAGTTTTGCTAGCTTATCATGTCCTTCCACTTAGAATGATCTAACGGTTGACAAGAATTTTTCTTTGACCCAATGATTGGAGGGTATTTGGTTAATCAAACTCTCAACCCTTTTACCTCTCTTATCATGTCCTTCCACTTGAAAATGATCCGATGGCTAAAGGGAATTCAGGTTTGATCCAACGACTGATGGGTATTTGGATAATCGAACTCTCAACCCTTTCATCTTATCCTGTCCTTCCACTAAAACGTGATCCAATGGTCGTGAAGACACTCGAAGTAGATCACTTGTTTCATCAACCATAGTCATCGATATTAGAGTCTATGAGATCTGACGATCTAGACTTATAACTAGTGGGTTGTTTAATTCTTCTTTCGCTCCCCGCAATTCATCCCTGTCATTGATTTGTCTTGCAAATCTGATGGTCATGATCCTCTAATGGTCCTCAAGCCCACAACCACTCATATGACTGACATTCATAATATGAGATGGTCAACACAATCAATTTCTTGATCAGACGGCTGTTGAGTCTTCTCACACTGATCAGACGGTTACTGAGGCTTCTCACTCTGATCTTACGCTTTTGATTTCGAGCTCTGACCATGCATATTGTTCTCTCCTCCTCCTGATATTATGCATCTTCTATATATTGTTCACTCCTCCTCCTGATATTTTATCATAGAAACATTGTTTATCCTATTGTGATCAACAATAATCATGAATTTCTTCATGTTGTTTGCTTCTTCTGCTAACTGATATACTATGCAATGTGTTCTTCCTTCTGATCTTTGATATTCATTTGATTATGTACTATGTTTTCCCTTCTGAGCTCTGATATTCATATTGTTTGAAATATTCTGCTAATTGATATATTGTTGACATCAATGACAATCTTATATGTGGTAATTCATCATTAACAACAAATCATCATGTCGATTGTTGACATCAATGACAATATGTCCAACATATATGATATCAATTTTCTCTTTCACATAAGTATCAATCATGCTTGTACAATCATGAGCTATGTGTCCATAGTTATGGAATTTGTAACATTCAATTTCATATGGGGCCACATAATCTTTTTTTGTTTGAACATTTCCTCCATAAGCCCTGCAATCTGCAACCTTATGTCCAAAGTTAGTACAATAAAAACAACGACCATAAAATAAATTTATATACCTGGGAGTGAGTTATCTTATTTTTTGTGTATTCCTTTTGAAATCCTTCCTTGGATGATCATGATGTTCTCTTCTTTGGATCTCTTCATTATGGTTGAAACATCTTTTTTGTCTAAATGTGGAAGGTATTTTTTCATATCTATCTCTATTATACTCATTCTTCATTGATTCTTGTTGAACATGATTTCTTCCTTTGAGTACTTATGCATAACTCTTACTCCTTTCTTCGTTCTTGTTTTCTGGCAACCTGGAATGCTTCTCTTCATTCTCTACTACTAGTGTGGATGTTTTTGGCTTTTCAACGTTCTTACTGAGCTTGATGATTTTACTTCTCAATGTGACAACTTCTTCTTCAAGATTCTCAACCTCTTCTTCTTTATTCATCATCTAAATCTTCATGACTTCTTCTATCCTCTTTTCTTATTCAAGTTGGATCTTCAAGGAGATGATTTATTTTTCAAGCATTTTCTCTTCTTGACCAAATTCTGCTTCAAGCTTATTTAAGTCGTAAGTTCTTTCCTTATGATGATATGTCAATATCTTCTCACCCTTTTCTTCGTCTTCCTTTTGTTTTGTTATTTTGATTTCCAAAATTTGCTTCTGATCCTCGAGATTTTCTTCAGTCCTTATAGCTTCTTCTAAATGAACCTTTAACATCGTGATCATCTTCTTGACTTCTTTAGCCTTTTGAGATTCTTCTATCTTCCTTAGTTCTTTCCGGAGAGACTTTTTTTCTTTTCTTTCATTCCTCATATATTCAATTACACTAATCAGTTGTTCTCCATAATCAACTTCTCCATATGTGTAGACTTCCTCTTTTGAATCTTTCTGACATGATGATAATATCTCTTCCTTCTCTATACATGTATCTATTTTAGAAATCTATGACTCTGTGATGGGATAAGAATATATATTATGTAGTGTATCCCAAAGTTCTTTAGCTGATGAACATTTTCCCACTTTGTCCTTTACTAAATCAGGCAATCCTTCCAAGATGAAATCCATTTCTATTTTGTTGTTCCTTTTCAATTCCTTCTTGCTTGTAGTCTTTGGTTTCTTTGTAGCATTTTATCCTATAATAACTGAGTGTCAAACATCATATCCCTGTGCTTGTAAAAATACTTTCTTCCTTCTACTCCATAACTCATAGTATAAACCATACTGACAATTGAACATTGGTACTCCATTAATAATGAACAATTGTACTCCATTCATATTGAAAATTGGTACTCCATTATTAACGTATTCCATGATCTCCTTCCAATGGTTAAACATTTTCCTGAAGGAACCTACTCTGATACCAATTGTTGGATGATTGAGAGGGGGCATGAATCAATATGAGCACTTTATGGAACTTTTAACAACAATATATATTCTTTCACTTTAACAACAATGTTCAATAATATATCATCAATGTATCATCTATGAATGCATACAATATATGTGTGTGTGTGTATCATAAGAATATAAACATAATCAAGATCACATCAAGAACACAATACACCAATATTTATATGGAAACCCAAATGGAAGAAAACCACAGAATGATTTCTTATATATATCAAGAATTCATTCATAGGAAGCACCAACTTCCAAATTT
>SNQJ01S0073929.1:46116-59142 GCA_010110895.2 Picea sitchensis | reverse complement strand
AACAATTTGACTTATGGTAATTGAATGGATTAGTAGTTTGAATTCCATAATTGTAATATAGGTTGTAGGTTTAAATAATTGGAATATAAATTGTAGTTTTAAGATTGTATGTAGGATATTTTTTTGCCAACATATTTTTTTTTATAAGTGTTTGTTTTTTTAATACTTATATATATCATAGTATTTATGTTTTTAATATCTACACATTATGATTTAAGCGTTAATCATGTGACAATATTTTTACCATATTATCTTGTAAAAATACCTTTTAATGCAATTATATCAAATTTTTATTTATATATATTTGTATATCCATAAGTTTTGAGTTATTAAGTTCTTTATGGACTCTAATCATCATATTCTTACCCCACACACATATATATAATGTGTGTGAAATTAGAAAACACATTTCATTACCTTAAACAACTAAAAATCATGGACTTTGTATTGTCTCGAAGAACTCTCTTTCTTTATCATATACCTGCATATTACAATCTTCCTAAGCTCCATAAAGGAAGACTTCACATTTCTTTCAAAAACATATTTACTACCATAAGGATAAAACATTAAGCAAAGAAAAAATCTCACCAAAAACACATTAAAAACTCTCTTTAGTTCCTTCATCAATATAGAGACCTTTCATAATTTGAAATTAGGGTCTGTTAGTAACATTTCTTGTCCGAAGCACAAAAGCGATCAGGCCGGCAAGGGGCGCGATGAGCGTCGAGCGTAGCTCACAAAAAAAGTCTATTTTGGGCTTAAACCAAGCAAGCGAGCAGTCTGATTCTGATGATCATGATTCATCTAAAAGGACAGATCAACGGTTGGCGAAAAATCGCAGTTAGCGAAGTTGCACCGATGTTAGCGCAATAGATAGCGCCCATGTTTTGTGCATGAATGGATAACGACCGTTCATCCCGAAGGTCACGTGGCACGAGATCTGGTCACGTCGGCTTTTCGGCAGTCGCAAGTGCAAGGGGTGAAGGTTTTATGTCTTTGAACATTGTGAAACCCCGAACCCTGACAGCGCCGAAAATGCCGAACGCCGAAACTGGGGACTGCGACATCATGAAGCGTTTTCAGCCGTCCATCTAAAGGGGACACTTGGCAGCAAATTGAGCCATCTCGATGTTTCTCCCATCGCGATTCCAAGATGCAAAGAGCAGCTCTGTTATATTCCGATGCGCGAGGTGTCGGGAGAGTCTCGGACCTGGGCCCACGGTGTCGTCGGGAGAGTTAAGAGCCGTCAGATCTCGAGGGACGCGTGGTGCCAGATTAAGCCGTCTCGGCATATCGCTCATCACGATTTCGATCAGCAAGGATCAACCCCTTCATACTTGCAAACGCCGAAAGCGCCTTGGGAATAGGCACGTGGTCACTTGGAGGAAGAAAGGAGCTGTGTAAAGAAGGCCAAGGCACCGAGTTCAGTTACAGAGGGGATCGTCGCGATCTCCAGGCGCCATCGGATCCGATCTCCATACTGTTTCTCGCCTGGAGTAAATGACGGCAAGAGTGGGTGGTTGAAACCTCCTTTCATTCATTAAGTGAGGGGATGGAGGGTCTGGCAAGTCATCTGTCCGAAGAGGTCCTGTGTATCAATTTTCTCAAAGAAACCATGCCGGAGTCCTCGACTCAACAGAGAAGTCTGTGCACGCTAGCCCAAAACTTAATGGCTCAGCTACCCTCCTTGCAGGAGCCATGCGTAGTTAAGATGGCACTTAAAGAAAGATATCATTACGAGTTTGACTGAAGGGACACCAAGCTTTGGGTGACTGGACACGCCTCCGTGAGGTGGATTTTCCTGAGTATATAGACTCAGTCTTTGTGTTTTTGTAAGGATGGATGGTAGAGCTGAGCTCCCGATTGTAAAGTTTTATCACAGACTCTAGTTCTCTGGTTATGCATTTACATGTAATATTTCTTACTTAATGACAGACAGTCTCCTCACTCCATCTGGTTTTCATCTTATGCTAAGAGAGTTCGTGACCGACTGATTCGCTCGAATTATGGCAATTATGTTGTGATAAAGGATTTATTGTGGCACTATTGTTTTCTCTAGTTTTCTGCGTTTGAGTGTAAGAAGATCTTGCGTTTAGATGTATTCTTCCACAGTCTGTTAGGAACCCGATGTTTACTACAGACCTTAGCATCTCTCTGATACAAGTCTTCCCCCTACTCACCCTTACTACAACTCACTGTCTGAAGTTATCTAAGACCTCACTTGCCCATGCATGCCCGGTCTAGTTTCGAAGTTAGAACCACATATTTTTGAGTTAACCTCCATTTGATCACCCCATTAAACGAATCGTGACATAAACTGATGGGCGTCGGGCTCTGCTCCTACTGCAATCCAGGGGTGACTTCTGACGCTAACATTTCTGGCGCCGTTGCCAAGGATGAAGTTGAAAATTTTCCACAGGATTGAACGACATTGAGCCTCTGATTCCGAAGGTGCATCGGGTATCAAAGCCTTTGAAGATTGCTACTGTGCACCTGGCGACTCCATTGTGGCGACTCCACTGGGGAGAACCTGCTCTATTAATTGTGGCTTTCAGAGGTAGGCACACGCGGTCTCATCCACAGCTACCTCTAGCTACACCTGGAACTGACCCAGAGGTGGTTCTTAGAAAAGGAAAGGCCCCTGAAGAAGAATCTTCCATCGTCGAACCAGGTAATTCACCATCTCCTTTCGTGAGAACTCCATTTTCTCCTCCTCGGATTCTTGACCGTCCTCCTTCCAAGGTGTCCCGTTTCCTGAATTTTGGGAGTGTTTCTGCTGAGTTTTCCCCTCCTGAGCTGGGATTGGAGGGATAAATCCTTGTCACTCCCCTCTCCTCTGAAGCTGTACCTTGGCATCGACCCAGGACCACATAAGATTTCCCCACTCCTACACAAAGAGGAGCACCTACTGACTCGAGATCGTTAGCCTTCTCCTTAAATCCCCTCTTGTTTCCCACTCCACTTCGAGACTCATTCCTAGTATCCCCTTCACGAACTCCTTCTCCTCCAAGTTCTCCTCCACCTAATATCCCTATGGCTGGTGCTAATCCCCCTCTGAATAGAATGGATGCCATAGTCACTGCCAAATACGCCCCCTTAATCCTACCCCATCCTATGAACCCTCTCCCTACTGGAGATTACTTGAAATACATGCCCAAGTTCACTGGGGAAGGGGACATAACTGCAAAAGAGCACCTGGCTCCTTTCTATAGCTATGCAGATAACCTGAACATTGAAAACGAAGATGTTTGGATGAGAGTCTTTGTCCAGATCCTGGATGGCGAGGTGAGGAAGTGGTTTAGAGGATTGGCCCCCGTATCTATTGCCGGGATCGAAGCCCTGGATAGTGCTTTCCTGAGGCAGTGGGGAGATAGAAAGGATTTCATGTATTACATGACAGATTTCGGGTCTTTGAAGAAGATGGATGGAGAGTCTGTCTCTGACTTCTCCAAAAGATTCAATAAGATGTATAATAAAATTCCTACCAAAATAAAACCCTCANAGAAGCCTCGGCCAAAATTTCTTATGCTAGTGCGTTTGGCCCCGATTTCTGTCTGTTATTGAGAGAAAGAAGAGCCACCTCCTTAGCTCAAATGCAAGATGTGTCCATAGAGATGGAATCCAATGTATTAGCAGCTGACAAACTGAGGAACAAGGCCGACGCAGAAAGAAGAAAGGGAAGGTCGGAAACCTCAACTTCTGGATCATCGGTGCCCCACCCTCAAGTGGATGAACTGACCAAAATGTTGAAGTCTCTGTCTGCAGAGATGGAGAGAATGAAAGTCGAGGGGAGGCAAGCATACAAGGGCCCTCAGAACACCGAAAACAGAGGAGGTTTCAGGAGGCCAAACAATTTTGCTTCCCCGACTATGCAAAGAGAGAGGGGAAGAGACAGAGAAGACCAGAAGATTCAGGCCCCTTTTCAAAACAATTTTGTGGCCGAGCGGGAAGAAGGAGAAACAAATGAGCTTGATCCTGAAATCCATTGCTTCGGAGACACTCCTCCTTTTCCTCATCTCACTCAATCAGCCTACGAGGAGTCTCTCATGGACAGTCAGCTAAATGAACTAAGCAAGGGAGACAAGACTAGTGGCGGCCTAGGCAGGTATGACCCGAGGTCTCAAAAGAAGACAATAGCACCTGAGGTCCCTGAGCAGTCCACTAGAACAGAGAGGCCTGCCAATGAAGTAGCAAACGGTCACAGAGGTAAGAAGCCCCAGCCCCTCTCTCCCATAGTTCAAAGTCATGTTCCCGAAATAAGAGAAATCCTGAAGCTTACATCTTCTTTTAATTTCGAGCATGAAATTCAAAAAATCAGAATCCCTGTGCCCCTGACAGAATTGATTAAACAAGAAGGGTTCAAGAAACGCTTTTTTGAGATTTTATAGTCTGAGGTCTCCTGCCTTCCCATGGACTTCATTAATTTACAAGATGAAAATCCTGCAGTTATTTTAGGTCCTATGGTAGAAGATATAAATGACTCATCCCCTCCCTTCTACACTTCCTTGAACATACATGACAAGGTACTGCACAACTTCTTGATGGATTCAGGGGCTTCTCATAACCTTATGCCTAAAACTGTCATGGAAGAATTAGGTTTGGAAGTCACCCGAGCCTATCATGACCTCTATTCCTTCGACTCCAGGAAAGTTCAATGTCTCGGGGTTATCAAAGACCTGGTCGTGACCTTGTTTCAGTTGCCCATGAAAAGTGTGGTCATGGATATTGTAGTGGCTGATGTCCCCCCCAAGTTCGGTATGTTGTTATCATGATCTTGGATAAAAATACTGGGGGGAACCTTGCAGATGGACCTCACATATGCTTCTATCCCAGTGTTTGGAGGAGAACATAGGAGACTATATAGGGAAGCCCAACTGGCCTATATAATCAGTGATGAAGCCAATCCTACCAACCATCCAATTTTCGCCTTGGACACTGATTTAGGTTCCAGTTTACTGCAACTCACCCATGCTCCCGAGCCTCCTCTTGAACTCAGAAAGTAGCCCACCTCTCCTCGTGAACTTCCTCCTTCCATCACCCCTGTTTGGAAAATGTTTTTTGATGGAGCCTGTTCCAGGGAAGGCGTTGGTGTTGGGGTGTTTTTTATGTCACCTGCCCAGGAAACTATATCTCTGTCATACAAATTAGAATTTGAAACCACCAACAATGTGGCAGAATATGAAGCCCTTGTCCTGGGGTTAAGAGCCGCAAGGGAAATGGGAATTCAGGAGGTAGCAGTGTTCGGTGATGCAGAGTTGGTGGTCCAACAGATTAGAAGTGCTTATCAAGCTAAGCACCCTCGGCTCAGGAATTACAGGAATGAAGCATGGGACCTAATTGACAACTTCTTCTCAGCCTTCAATATCTCTTTTATTCCAAGGGAGGACAATGCTGTGGCCGATTCTTTAGCTGTCTCAGCCAGTTTTCTCAAAGTTCCTCTGCCGCCTATGGTCAACTCTGATGTTGAAATAAAATATAGGCCCTCTGTACTGGACAATGTCAAGCATTGGAAGGTATTCGAATATGATCTGGAAATCGAGAAATTTCTCCAATCTGTTGATGAATTTTCTGCGTTGCACATTGATTAGGATCCTGACACAGAAGGTGACCCTCACCCTAAGGTGTTTTTGAATAAAATTGCTAACCACCAGATTATTCAGCTACCTAGCAATCACATTCTAAGGGGACTTATTCCTTTAGAAAGATTGTTCAATGGGAATTATGTGGCAGTAAAGGGTAGGGTTTCAGACGAAGATGCTGGTACAACCAAGTGCAACATTGGCACACTAGAGGAGCCTAAGTTTGTCAAGCTGTCAAGCAGTTTGACCATGGAGCAAAAGGCCGAATATACTGAGTTGTTGAGAGAGTTTGCTAATGTGTTTGCATGGACCTACGAAGACCTCAAGACGTATGACACGTCTGTCATTGAACACAAGATCCCACTGAAGGAAGAGGCTAAGCCATTTAGGCAGAAGCTAAGACAGATAAATCCCATGTTGCTGCCTGTTATGGAGAAAGAAGTAAAGAAGTTGTTGGAGGCCCAGATCATCATCCCCCTGAGATATTCTGAATGGGTGGCCAATTTGGTTCTGGTAAGGAAGAAAAGTGGAGAGATCAGGATTTGTGTCGACTTCAGAAACCTAAACAGGAGCTCAAAGAAAGACAATTATCCCCTACCCAACATGGAGCACATATTACAGAAGGTAACCGGTGCATCTAGGATTTCCATGATCGACGGTTTTTCTGGCTATAATCAGATATTGGTCATGCCTGAAGACAGAGAAAAGACGGCCTTTACCACTCCTTGGGGCACATTCATGTATGCCAAAATGCCTTTTGGGTTAATGAATGCAGGAGCCACATTTCAGCGAGCCATGGACATAGCCTTTATCGGAGAAAAAGATCAGTTCGTGGTGATCTTTCTGGATGACATAACAGTTTTCTCCAAGTCTGACAAAGAGCACCACTGTCACCTGAGAAAGGTTTTCTCAAAATGTCGAAGGTCCGGCCTTTCTATAAACCCCAAGAAGTCTTTCTTGGAGGAGGGGAAGCTATTAGGCCATATAGTATCAACAGAAGGAATGATGATTGATCCTAGCAGAGTGGAGGCAATTCGGACCCTGTCGCTTCCCAGGTCGAAGAAGGAAGTTCAGGTCTTTTTGGGGAAGATTAATTTTCTAAGGAGATTCATCTCGAATTTCGCTGAGCTAGTGAAACACATTACAGCCATGCTCAAGAAGGGAAATGAAGTGAAATGGACCGCTGAACCCAGGGAATCTTTTGTCTGAATAAAAAAAGCATTGACTAAGGCACCAGTGCTGATCAGTCCTGACTATTCGAAAGATTTCCTAATTTTCTCTTTCGCCTCTTTTGATGCAGTAGTAGCGGTCTTGTTGAAGAGAAATGAGGAAGGGTGAGAGCAACCCATTGCCTTCTTCAGCAAGGCATTAATAGATGTAGAGGTCAGATATGAAATCATGGAGAAGTAGGCCTATGCCTTAGTAAAAGCTCTTAAATCTTTCAGGGTCTATGTCCTGCACTCAAAAGTGATTACATACATTCCTTCATCCTCTGTGAAGGACATCCTTGTACAGCCCGACATCGATGGGAAGAGGAGTAAATGGATAGCCAAAATCCTGGAATTTGACCTGGAAATAAGTCCTACCAAATTGATCAAAGGTCAGGGTTTAGCCAAGTTGTTGGCTGAAGCCAATTGCCAAGCCTTGGGGATAAGTTTCATCAACGAATGCTCGGGAATCCAGCAAGGTTGGCTGTCTGAAAGAGACCCTCAAGGGGAGCCCCCATTGGCCCGATGTCCTTGGTATAAGGATGTCATATACTTCCTACAGGAGTTGCGGCCTCCAGATGGCCTGTCGGGAAACAAAGCAAGAGCTCTGAAGCTCAAGGCGGTCAGATATTGCCTTATTGATCGAATCTTATACTGGAAAGACCCCCTGGGTGTACTTTTAAAATGCATGGATCCACAAGAGGTCGATAGAATCATGGTTGAATTTCACAGCGGCCTATGTGGAGGGTACCATTTCTGGAAAGCCACAGCCCACAAAATCCTTAGGGCTGGATACTACTGGCCCACCGTATTCACTGACGTCTGCAGAAGGTTCTGGGCTTGTATCAAATGTCAAAGATTTTCAGGAAATCAGCAGCTCAAGTCTCTGCCTCTACAGCCTGTGGTTGTTTCGGGACCCTTCCAGCAATGGGGCCTAGATTTTATTGGAGAAATCCACCCTGCTTCCAGTGGGCAGCACAGGTGGATCCTGACTGCCACGGACTTATTTACCAAATGGATTGAGGCCATCCCCACCAGGAATGCTTCCCACAAAGTAATTATTGGATTCTTGGAAGACCTCATCACAAGATTTGGTTGCCCGAGAAATATCGTTATAGATAATGCAACCTCATTCAAAGCCAAACCATTGGTCAAATTTTGTGAGCAATTTGGAATCAAGATGATTCACTCCACTCCATATTATCTAGAGCGCAATGGTTTAGCAGAGTCCTCCAACAAAAGCCTAATAAGGATCATCAAAATATTGTTGGAGGATAACAAAAAGGCTTGGAATTCGAAGCTGAAGTTCGCTCTATGGGTCGATTGAGTGACCACAAAGAGATCCATAGGCATCTCTCCTTTCCAGCTAGTTTATGGAACAAAAGTTGTCTTTCCTTCTCAGCTAGCCATTCCCGTAGCGAAATTCTTCCAGGATTATCAAAAAGAGCCCAATGATATGATCGGAAGAATTCATCAGCTGGTAGAAGTCCAGCAGGCCAGAGAACAGGTAATGATCAGAGTTCAGAACCACCAACAAAGGATCAAGCAGGTTTTTGATAAAAAATCCAAGAAGGGGGAGTTCCAGGAAGGAGACCTGGTAATGAAATGGGATGCTCCTAAACAAGATAAGGGAAAACACGTCAAATTTGAAGCCCTGTGGATCGGGCCCTTCAAGATCTCTGAAGTTTTCTCAAATAACACCTACAGGTTGCAGGATTTGGAGGGTGAAGAAGTTTTCAACAGCCCAGTAAATGGGCATTTCCTTAAAAAATGTTTTGTCTAAGCCTTCAGTGGCTCCTATGTTTTGTAAATATTTTCCTTTATGTTCTTTGTTTTTACTTTTATTGTTTCGGCTTAGTAAATGACTCCATGGCCCAACAGCAAGGCACTGGAACTGCAAAATGAGTCCTTAGAGCATCACAGGGACGACTCTATCCCCCATGGAGCCTAATGTTAGTAACATTTCTTGTCCGAAGCACAAAAGCAATCAGGCCTGCAAGGGGCGCGATGAGCGCCGAGCGCAGCTCACAGAAAAAGTCTATTTTTGGCTTAAACCAAGCAAGCGAGCAGTCTAATTTTGACGATCAGGATTCATCCAAAAGGACAGATCAACGGTTGGCGAAAAATCACAGTTGGCGAAGTTGTGCCGATGTTAGCGCAATAGATAGCGCCCATGTTTTGTGCATGAATGGATGACGACCATTCATCCCGAAGGGCACGTGGCACGAGATCTGGTCACGTCGAATTTTCTGCAGTCGCGAGTGCAAGGGGTGAAGGTTTTATGTCTTTGAACATCGTGAAACCCCGAACCCCGACAGCGTCAAAAACACCGAAACTAGGGCCCGCGACATCACGAAGCGTTTTCAGCCGTCCATCTAAAGGGGACACCTAGCAGCAAATTGAGCCATCTCAGTGTTTCGCCCATCGCGACTTCAAGACGCAAAGAGCAGCTCTGTTATATTCCGATGTGCGAGGTGTCGGGAGAGTCCCAGACCTGGGCCCACGGTGTCGTTGGGAGAGTTAAGAGCCATCAGATCTCGAGGGACGCATGGTGCCAGATTAAGTCGTCTCGGCATATCGCTCATCGCGATTTCGATCAGCAAGGATCAGCCCCTTCATACTCGCGAATGCCAAAAGCGCCTTGGGAATAGGCACGTGGTCACAGTCCGTGGTCACTTGGAGGAAGAAAGGAGCTGTGTAAAGAAGGCCAAGGCGCCGAGTTCAGTTACAAAGGGGATCGTCGCGGTCTCCAGGCGCCATCGGATCCGATCTCCATACTGTTTCTCGCCTGGAGTAAATGACGGCAAGAGTGGGTGGTTGAAACCTCCATTCATTAAGTGAGGGGATGGAGGGTCTGGTAAGCCGTCTGTCCGAAGAGGTCTTGCGTATCGATTTTCTCAAAGAAACCATGCCGGAGTCCTCAACTCAACAAAGAAGTCTGCGCACGCTAGCCCAGCACTTAATGGCTCAGCTACCCTCCTTGCAGGAGCCATGTGTAGTTAAGATGGCACTTAAAGAAAGATATCAGTACGAGTTTGACTGAAGGGACACCAAGCTTTGGGTGACTAGACACGCCTCCGTGAGGTGGATTTTCCTGAGTATATAGACTCAGNTATTTTTGTAAGGATGGATGGTAGAGCTGAGCTCCCGATTGTAAAGTTTTAGCATAGACTTTGGTTCTCTGGTTATGCATTTACATGTAAGATTTCTTGTTTAATGACAGACAGTCTCCTCACTCCATCTGGTTTTCATCTTATTCTAAGAGAGTTCGTGACCGACTGATTCGCAAGAATTATGGCAATTATGTTGTGATAAAGGATTTATTGTGGCACTATTGTTTTCTCTGGTTTTCTGCGTTTGAGCATAAGAAGATCTTGCGTTTAGATGTCTTCTTCCACAGTCTGTTAGGAACCTGATGTTTACTACAAACCTTAGCATCTCTCTGATACAAGTCTTCCCCCTACTCACCCTTACTACAACTCACTGTCTGAAGTTATCTAAGACCTCACTTGCCCATGCATGCCCGGTCTAGTTTCGAAGTTAGAACCACATCTTTTTGAGTTAACCTCCATTTGATCACCCCATTAAACAAATCGTGACATAAACTGATGGGCGTCGGGCTCTGCTCCTGCTACAATCCAGGGGTGACTTCTGACGCTAACAGGGCCCTTTTATGAACTCTAGCTTATATAGGATCCCTGCTACACTAACACAACTTCCTTAGATAGACGATCATATTTTTTGGACTGTGTGTAAATATGAGTAAAGGATAGGTCATCAAAATTACTTTTTACCGCCAAGACTTGATTCATGATTCAGACTAACATCATATTTTCAATTCTACATTTATTATTCACATAGTCCATCAACATCTTTGAATCTCTAAATACTTGTAGGTGTTTTATCCCCTTGTTTGTCATTGTTTTTAGAAGAAGTCACAAAAAATAAAACTCATCTTCATTGTTGGTTGAGCAAGCTCGATTGTTTGTTTCTTGCTCAACAACACATTTCAAAGAAATAAAGTGTGTAGACTAAAAAAAAAAGGAATAGCCACTACTCCACACATACCTAGTTTCCTTGATATGCCTCATAAAAAAGGCCCCAAACCTTATCATAATTAATATTTCGTTCTTTTAGAATTATATGAGAGTTTTCTTTTAGAGGTTTCCAACCCTCCTTAAACGAGACCCTAGTTTTGTGAGCAACTTGTGCAGGGGTTAAGTCAAGACATTGAAAAATTATGTTGTCCTTCAAAATCCATATACCCCATGTTACAAGGCATAGAAAATCCGTAAAATATTTTTTATATTCATTTGTTATCCATGAATAAAATCACTCACACATGATTTCACACATGATTTCATTTGTTCCTCCCACTTTGTATTTGTAAGACTTCATTCCAAACAAATCTAGAAAGTGAACAAGAGACAAAAATAAAAATGAAAAATATTATCAATCGATTCGTGACTAAATTTGCATAGAATACATAAACCCAACATATGTCAACATGTTTTCTAATTGTTATCCATGTTAAGGTTTTATTAACCAAAATCAACCTTAGAAAGATTTTTGTTTTTAAAAAACTTTGCAACTTATAGACCAACTTTTACCATTAGGCTATTTTTCATTTCTGAGATTCTTCCATCTTAATTGATTAACTAATTTTAACCAAAACTGTAACCATCATCTATCCATTTTAAATGACAGAAAAAATGAGATTTAAAAAAACTCCTACATCTCTCAACACTTAACACTTATAAATTAAAGATTAAACTATATACTTAGATTTGCGTACCAACGCTTGCACTAAAAAGTTAGCAATGGATTAGATTTTGCAATTAATTGCCTAACAAAACATGGATTGCATTTAACATCTTGTAATATTATTGCCTTAAAATCTTCATCATAAACCATTTGTATAACCTTCAATATTTTAGACAAGTATGTGATATCGATTTTCTAGTTTTAAAACTTGCGTTTGGAATGAATTCTATTTCTAGCTTAAGCATGTGTTGTTACATGATGGCATGTCCATTAATTCTAAAATATTTGGATTAGTGGACCAAGTAATTGAATTTCATTAAAAGCTAAAACATTTATTATTATATTTATGGCTTTGCAACGTCGCATTTCCCTTCCATGCTTTTAATTCCTAAAGAAAATGTTCACTTTGATATTCATATGAATTATTCAATTCCATAGGATATGGGGTAATGTTAAAGGTTAAAATTGCATAAAAATGAAATACAATTAACAATGTTTTATATATAATTTATAAAATACAAAGTTTTTTAAGCTTTAAAATACCAAAATTTTATAAGCTTCAAAATATCAAGATTTTAGAATAGAGAACAAATATGATCAAAGATCTTATTATTATACAATTTATCGAATACAAAGTCCTTTTTGAAGGTTTTAGCATAGTTCGGATTAAAATAGAATGATCAGGATGATAGATCAGCAAAGAGATCATATGTTTTATAGTCAATAATGATGGATCGTAAAGATGCTACAATCCCTACTATGGCTAACAAAGAAAAAAACAATACATTCACCCAATGCCATGATTTGTGTAATCCATTCAAATCCTTTCCCTTGACTTGTATGTACATATGGTTTGGCAATACAAATGTCAATGGAATGATGCTAACTGCACTTGTGAGAGTCACAAAATCCCCTAGAAATGGAAACATTGCTGCCACAAATGTAGTAACAATTAGGTAAGTCCCTCGAGCCACCAACCTCACTGTCCAATTGCGTGCAGAATATATGCTTTCATTCATCCTTCCGAACTTTGTATCCAAATATTCATATGTGGGGCTTGCAAATATCTGCAATCATCATTACTATGACATATGTTATAATGCACTTTGAAATTGGGATTTTCTTATGCAAAGCTACAATTAAAGGGTAATGCATATTAGTGGACATACATGTACTGATATCATAGTTTGTAAGAAAGTAGAAGCGTTTGCCAATGTTTTAACCCACTTGGGTCCATTTACACTATTGAGAAGATATGAGGAAGTTGATGAGCCATATGCCCAATATCCTGCAAAGATAACAGCATACATTGGTACAATCCCTATAAGGAATTGCATATATAGGGCTTTATGCATGTTCCTCACATAAGGACGTTTTATTGTAGCCTACAAAACAATGTTAGTGGAAAAATGTTAGTTGATTACATGAAAAATAAAAATAAAGTTTCTAGATACTCTTGCTAAACTTGAAATCAA
>SNQJ01S0073929.1:15048-25075 GCA_010110895.2 Picea sitchensis | reverse complement strand
AATTGCAGGTGCCTGAACCCCAAGCATAGTCTGTAGCTTAAAAAACTTAGTTTCAGATAATGAGTTTGTAAAGATATCAACAATTTGATCATTATTTTTGCAATAGACAAGAGTGACAATATTCTCTTGAACTAATTGTCTCAAGTAGTGAACATGTAGTTCAACATGCTTCATTTTACTATGGGAAACATGATTATCAGCAACCTGAATTGCACTCTTATTGTCACAATAGATAGAGTTTGAGGTCTAAACAAGAAATCCAAGTTCACCCAAAAGATGGAAGATCCAAACAACGTATGTACCTACATTGACGACTCCATGATACTCATCTTCCATAGTCGACAGAGAGACTACCCCTTGTTTCTTGCACAACCAAACCTGAGGTCTGGTGCTAAAGAGAAACACATATCTAGAAGTGGATTTGCGATCATCATTGACATTGGCCCAGTCGGAGTCGATGAAGCCGACTAATGAATCTGAACTGCGACAATACTTGATACCAAGATGATAAGTACTATTGATGTAACGAGCAATTCATTATGAAACTTTCTAATGGTTGGCATGTGTATCTTGCATAAACCGATAAACCACACTAACAACAAAGGAAATATCAGGTCGAATATGATTTAAATAAATAAGGCTATCAACTAGTTGTCAGTACAAAGTGGTGTTGAATTTAGGATACTAGCAGTATTCAGTCAACTTAATCCCAAACTAAAAACGGGTAGCACACGACTTATATTAATCCACCTAAAAATGGTTCAAACAGATCCAGTACATATTTAGATTCATAGAGGAACAAACCATCAAACAAAGGTAAAACTTAAATACTGAGAAAATAATGCAGTTCAGACCAAGGTTTTTCATATCAAAAGTGTCAACAATTTGTCTCTTCAATAGAAATAGTATATCAAGATTATTTCCAATTATGATCAAGTCATCAACATATACAACAACAATTAAGGTATCACCATTATCATGTAATACANAGTTCAGACCAAGGTTTTTCATATCAAAAGTGTCAACAATTTGTCTCTTCAATAGAAATAGTATATCAAGATTATTTCCAATTATGATCAAGTCATCAACATATACAACAACAATTAAGGTATCACCATTATCATGTAATACATAAATATTGTGATCATATTCACAATGTTTGAATCCAAGATTGAGAAAGAAATGTTCAATCTTAGCATACCAGGACCTTGTATCCCATTTCAAACCATAAAGGGACTTATGTAGTTGAAAAACAAGATTAGAATCTATCACAAAACCTGGGGGATGTTCCATAAATATTTCTCCATATAATTTGTCATGAAGAAAGGAACTTTTAGCATCCATTTGGTGGATCTAATATATGAATCAAGCAACACGGGAAAGAATTAGTCGAACATAATTCATCTTTGTAAATGGGCAAAAGGTCTCAATGTAGTATATGCCTTATTGTTTAGAAAATCCTTTTGTGAACAAGTGAGATTTATGAATCTAAAAACCACCTTCAAAGGTAAATTTGGTCTTACAAAACCATTGACATTTCATGATGTTCTTCCCTTGAGGTAGAGGAACTAAATACCAATTGTGATTCCTTAAAAGAGAGTTCATTTCATCTTACTCCCATTCAGGTTATCCTTTCGCATCTACATAGGAAACAATACCACAAGTCTCAAGAACACAATTATCTAGGAAACATTGGTCTACTACTTTTGAATCCAAGTCTAATAGCCTTAAGAGACATCACCAACATCAGGTCAATCAGGAGAATGTCAGAAGGTCAATCAGGAGAAGAAACAATTTCAGTCAGAACAAACTAAGAACCAGTTGACCCATAAATCGACTTTGCAATCAACTCAGGAACAACATCCGACTGTCCAATCGAAATGTTGAAGAAGGGAACATGTGGTCCACTATCGAAAATGATGGAAAAGAGACCATCCCATGATAAAACAGAGGAATTATTCAACAAATTAATTCCTAAATACTTCTCGTCAAAAAACACATTTCTCCTAATAATTATTTGTCATTTGACAAGGTCAAATAGTTGATATACTTTGGCTTCTTCAGAGAAGCCCATCAAGATGAAAGCATGATCCTTTTCATCTAATTTCTTCCTGCAATCATCTATAATATGGGCCCAAGTAATACATATGAATACTTTGAGGTGATCGATTGAGGGTTTCTTTCCACACCATCTCTCAAATATAATCATAGAACTAACAAATCGAGATAGAATACAATTCAAGAGATAGTTGGAAAAATAAACAACTTCAGCCCAAAACCTAATCGATAGATCTTTGTCTTGTAAAAGGCATCGAGCCATTTCGACCAAAGTCTAATTATTTCTTTCTGTTATGCCATTATGTTGAGGAATATGAGGAACATACCTCTGTCAAGGAATACTAGATCGAGCAAGGTATTCTTCAAACACTCATTTCACATACTCTGCACCATTATTAGATCTCAAACATTTGATAGGTCGACCACATTTCTTTTCAGCCAATTCCCTAAATTCTTTGAATTTTTCAAAGACATGACTCTTATTTTTCAAGAAATAAACCAAAGTAAATCTAGAGATATCATCGATAAAGGTTAAAATATGCTTTGCACCTGGTAATGAAGGATTATTAATACAATAGAGATCATTGTGAACAAGATCCAGTGGGTTATGTGCTCACCACTCTTTTCCAAAGTCGAAAGGTGCTTGATGATGCTTCCCCAACACACATCCTCTACAAACTCCATCAAGTGGAATAACTTTTGGTAGACCAACAACCATATTTTGTGTGGTCATTGACTTCAATCTTCGAAAATTTAGGTGTTGAAGTTGTTCATGATAAATTTTGATCCGCTCATCAGTCTAGGAAATGAGAGCAGACAGTCTAGGATATGGTCGAGGTAGGTCAAAAATCTTATATAGTTCATCCTTTGAGTCGAGAAACCCTTTGAGGAAAATAGATCTATCATTTTTCAAATCCCTACAAAAGAATCGGTCTATCCAAAACTCAACAATCTTATCAGTGTGCGCTAGTTGGAAAACCGACAAGAGATTTGCATTGATATTGGCTACATGATAGACATAAAAAATCCTTCAATGTTGACAAGGAACATCACCATGATCGATGATATTGAGAGAAAAATCATCAACTACATAGATATTTTTCTTTATATCTTTATACATGTAGAACAAAGAAACAACTTTAGCCATATGATGAGTGCACCCATAATCGACTAACCACTCATTCTTTGAGGTGTGAGAAAGAAATTATTGATAGGTTCCAAATTGAAAGGTAAAATTTTCAGTTGACCAACATAAATCTGACACGCCTCCTTCAATCTGCTTAATCTTCTCTTCTAAGTCATCCCTTCTTCCAATAGTTTTTCTCCACATGTCAAGTATTTCCACAATACATACATGTTTTCTTCTTTCATTTCTTCTAGGTAGATTTCGGTTCATCAATCTTCATTTTAGTTTTATGGTCGACACGTTCTTGCTTGCGTACAAGAGCATCAATGTGTCCTCTTTCCTTATAATTCAACTTACCCTTTCCCTTGAGAAAGTGATCTTGATGTTTACTACCAATCTCCCCTTCATCAGGAAACATGTGTTGATCATTAATCAGTAAGCCACATAAGCTATCAAAGGTATATTCCTTACCATATTCCTTTCCTTCCTACCATTTTTTTCAGAATGTGGAACAAAACACATTGAAAGGTGTTCTCAGATTCATCGGCACTAGTTTGATGAGTTGTCCATCTTTATTCTAAAAATTCTTCCCACAATCACCCAATTTCAACTACAACTCTTTAACACACACCAAACAGTTATCAATCCTCTCAAAGGAATGCAGATCAAGAAACATCAACTCTTTCAACAACTGCATAACTTGACTCTCATCGAATTTGTCAAAAAAATACTTCAACTTCTTCCAAATTTCATGAGGGTAGTCAATCACGCTTGTATGAAAGTGAATCTCCTGAGAAATGTAGGTCGTAATGAACCCAACAACCTCATATTTATTTCCATCGAAGAAAAACTTCACCCAATCATCCGTTAGATCTAGAATAACAACCTTCATATATATCCAAAGCCCTTTTATTTTCAATAGAGTCTCCATATCTGTAGTCCAAATAAGTCCATTCAAAATAACATGATCAATCTTGGAATTTTATATCTTATAGATATGATATGTTCTAATGGGTTACAGTGAACAAATCAACAACTTAGAGTCAATCACAATGATATATGAGCAACGAGATTTGTGGAAAACAGGGGAGGTAAAAAATAGTCACTTTGATACCATGTTGGGGATTGGGGGTAACCCTAAGAAGAACAAAACATAATCTGCAGAGATAAAATGAAGGAATAATACTCCAAGAGGATCAGTGGTGTCTAAAGACACTATTTTATCACTTAAGAACAACTTATTGTGATCAAGAAATCACAATGCATTATTGAATACATCCTTCACCATGTTCACGTTGTTTCACAAAATTGTCAAGATCGACCCATGGGGTACTTTATTTATAGTCTAAGGATCTAACCAATTTCCTTGAAATATGGAAGATCTTGTCCACATATAATTGTCTTTGTTGGAATAGATTCTGATAAATCTGCATTGTTTCATTGGCTAGTTGACTTACCAAGTCGACTCGACCATCTAGTCATCCAACACATAGTCGATTGCTCGACCAGTCAATCCATCAACTGATTGTCTCCAACTACTATTCTATCGTCTGACTAGATGTATAGTCGACCACTAACCGATTATCTCCAATTATTAATCAACCGACCGACCAATTGTCTCCAATAGAAGTGGGATGAACCATCAGAACATGAGGTTCCAACAAGAATCCTTAGAATCAACTATGAAGAATAATAACATACATCTATATCTTCTTCTACTACGTCCTTTCCTTTTATCCCTTCCTCTAAAATAAATTCCATTTCCACCTCTTCTTTTTCAATGTACAACTTCTTCCTCAAATGAGTGGATTTTATATTTATTAGCATCTTACCATATGGATAAAGACAAAGTCATTTTTTTTCTTAATCAGTGTAACACAAAATATATATTTGTTGGTTATGATAAGTATTTAAGATCTTTCAGTTCAAGAAAACTTAAGTGAGATGATGGTCATTTCAATTATCATGTACTATGTGTTCCTAATCTCTTTTGAAACCTTTATGCCCATCACATCAACCATTTAGGTGAAAGAACACCAATTTATTTTTTGTCTCGCAAAGTTGTAATTAAAGAGTTAAAGGACCCTTAGAAAGTTATAGCTATATTAACTATTGATGATATTACTAGGTTGCACAAATTTGATAACTTTGGGCCATCATTGATTCCTTCTATTTTATTGCTCATAGTGATCATATGAACAAACTTTGGAATGAGAGGTTTTACACTTAAACTACCATGTGTTACAATAATTATGTAAGAACAATAGGGTCACTCACTTTCATCTCATTTCTTACATAGATGGTGTTTTTTTGGGTGCATTCTTAGGAAACATCATCGAGACAATGTTGACAAGCATGCCTCTTGGCATGCATCGGGACCTTTGTAGATTGTGCATGATGATTCATCACGTCCTCTTCCATCTATTGCTTTTTCTCGGTTTAATTACTTTTTGTCTTTCAATGATGACTTCACCAAACACACTTGGGTTTGTTTCCTTAAAGTTAACAAAGTTGTCGACATGATTTTGTCCTATTAGGCCCTTGTAGAAAAACAATCTAAGCATCCACTTCATAAATTAAAGATGAAATAATCGAGGTAAATATGATATAACAAAATTATCACTTATTGAACTTCACAAGGATTTAGATGTGACATTGGTCCTTGTACAACACAACAAAATGGTGTTGCATAAATAAAAAACTTAACCTTAAAAGAAATGGCTAACTACATGATTAATTCCAAGGATTTTGACCCTTGGTGTTGGGCTAAGACCATTAATTATACAAATTTCATAGTTAAGCACATCACCACTAAGTATTTGTAGAACATTGTAGAACAATACACCAGATTAATCTATGAGTCAATTGAAATCTATGCAAGCAAATTTTGATGTTCAATATGATGCATGGGCACATGTTCTTGATGATAAAAGAAAGTCCTTTTAGCCCAAGAGTGATAAGTGTATTATGTTAAGTTACTTAGAAGATGTGAAAGGTTATATAATTATTGTACCCAATACTATATAAATCATCCTTAATAAATAAATATATGTTCAATTTCATGAAGGTCTTCATCCTATGAGCCATATGTATCTCATGCCCCATCTCCTTCTCATGTATTCACCCCTTCTTCGCATTATTATTCTTTACTTCCATTCTTGATCAATATTCTTCTTCTTCAAATGATGGAAATGAGGATGAAATCCCAACTATGAATGTCTTACCTCCTCCTACAAATGAGTCTCTTTAACTTGAACCCGGACCAACACAACTAGGGAAGTATCTATTCCTCTACATAATGACCTAATAAGTAAACTATGGTAGATATTTCAATGGATAGTTGTTTACAACATATCTTACAATTTACTGCAAAATAGTGAGAGGTTATACATTATTAAGTAATGTTTATTTATTATTAAAAATATAATATTATAAGCATAACTCTAAAAATTTGGAAATAAATGAAATGTGAAAAATAATATATAATAATACAATGATTGCACCATTAACATAATTAACACAAGAGTTGCCTTGGGAAACCTAATATGGGAAAACCAAGAAAGAATGTTAGCATGGTCCTAGGATACTCTTTTCTTCCTAGATATAAAATGTAAGGTACAAAGAAATATGGACTCATTATGGAGTTACAATAGACATTGTGGCCTAAATGGTTGTTACATGATCTTCTATTTCCTATATTCTACTCAAAACATCCCACTACTTTTCAATGATCTTCTATGGAATAATAAATCAATAAAATAGGAGTGAAACTCCTTCCTTACCTTATGGCTCAATAATTAACATGTCTCGATAATAATATATGGCTAGTGTTAGGGTTTCTATATGCCCCAACTCCCAATTAGGGTTAAGGTTTTGGATCCTTTATAATATTCTTGAAAGTCTACATGTGGCTAGATCCACCTATGTGACTAATGGGCATTGACATGGAATCCACTTGGTATTGTAGTGGTTAAAGCATAGGTCATCACAAAAGAGGCATAATTTATTCATATGGGCAATACTTGAGTATATCTTTGTACCATTAGAAATATCTCAATGAGTAGAACATCATTAGAGAGTTGCAATTATTTTTTCCAATTTTTTATAGTAAAAATGATTGTTCAATGCTTGGAATGAGATTTGGAATTTTTAGGACCCCAAATCATCAAAATAGGGTCTACCCCTAAAGTGGGTTGTATAATTCCATGGCTCCTAGTTTCCACTTAGAGAGTACCAAAACATATGACAAATTATATAGTGGTCCATTTCAAATTGTCATCCTTCTAACCAGTGAAGAACATGTTTTCAATTCCAACCAACCTCTTCCTTTTTGGCTCAAGTTTTAGATATTTGGGATAAAAAAACATTTGAATCACCATTTGGCCAACCAAAATGGTATGAAGCGATGATTGAAGAATTTTGTTCCTTATTGGAAAATGACACCTAAGATATTATACTTATCCCTTGAGGAAGAAAAGTTGTAAAATGTAAATGGGTTTACAAAACTAAGTATGCAACTAATGTTAGTGTTTAGAGACATAAGGTCCTATTATTCACCAAAGTTTTTTCATAGGTAGAAAGAATTGACTATTCAAAAAAAAATCACTAACACCAAAATGAACTCCATTCACCTCATGTTTTCCCTTTGCAACTTCATATAGATCGGAGATGCATCAAATGGATTTAAAGTCCTCCTTCTTGCATGAGAATTGCAATAATAATTTTTTATGGAACAAACTCTTAGGTTTGTTCATGGTGACTCCAATATTTTGACCACTTACTATTTCCCTATATGGTATTACCCAAGCTCCTTACACTTGGGTTGAAAACATGGAATAATTTTTTCTTGACTTAGGATTCACTAACTGCCACTATGACTTGAATGTTTATACCAAAAAAGTGGGTGACTATATTCTAAATCTTATATAGTACATCAATGATCTTATACTCATTGATAGAAATCCTAGATTACGTAACCATGTGAAGTTGAGCCTTATAAGCAATTTGAGATGATAGAATCAGGGCCCTTTCATTTGTTTGTTGGCCTCTAAGTTTTGCAAACATTAGATGAAGGTATTTATATTTCTCAACCTAATTATGTTTGTGACCTCCTTTTCACCCTTATGTTGATGAAAGAAAATATGACTCATCTCCCTTCAAATCTAGAGTTAAACTTGTACAATAAGACAGTTGGTAATCTCTTGTCTCTAACTCCTACTCACTTTCACATTTCCTTTTTTGTCAGTCTTGTTTCCCAGTATATGTAATATCTACATGAAATCTATTATAAAGAAACAAGCATGACCCTTCAATATGTCCATGATAAAATTTAGTTTGTCATATAGTATTGCTCTAGGGGGGTCTTCCCTTTTTCTTGGTTTTACTGATTCAAACTAGGTAGGTGAACTTGATGATCATAATTCCACTGTAGGATATGTTTTTAATCTCGGTTTAGGTCCTACTTGTTATCACATGAATTTGCATCATATCTCATTGGAATCAGACAATGATTCAGATCTGACCTCATGAGCATTTTGTTGTAAATCATGTGGCATTTTGCCCATGATTTCCAAAGGGAAACAAAAGTGTTTGGGTTTGCACAGTCAAACCACCCTCAAACCAAATTAAGTCAAGCCACCTGTTGTGCCCGTATTGGCCACAGAAGAATATTTGCATGGCCTCGAGGCATTAGGATTGACCCGAAGAAAGTCATTGGTGCCACCTGGAGTATTCATGGATATCAGGCCCCGTTCTGATCCTGATGAAGGCAGTTATTGAAACTGAGGGGGGTGGTTGAAACCTCGTCTCATCACATAAATGGAAAGCCAGAAAGACTGGTAGATTTAGAGCTTGCGTCTGACAACAGAAGATTGTCTTCACAGTCTGACAGAGCAAACGCCGACAGAAAAATTTGAATGAAGCAATCTGATCACACTCTTGATGGTTGCAATAGTTCTTCTTATATATAGGCAGTTTTGATATTTTGTAAAGGTCGAATGGTTGAGCTAGGCTCCCTGATATTGTAATATTTTGATTGAGAACAACTGGTTCTCTGGTTATGTATTTGTTTTTGAGACATCTTGGTTAATCTAAGTCAGATTTCTTACTCCATCTTATTTGCCTCTGATACTGAGAGAGTTCATGTTTTATTGATTCACATGGATTGTTGTAACTGTATTATGATAAATGTTTGATTATAGTATTGTTATGATTTCTTTCAGCTTCCTTGAAATTTGAATCCAAGAGGACCTTGTGTTTAAGTTTTTCCTCCTTAGGCTGCTGGAAAATCTTATGTTCATAGCAGACCTCTACACCTTTCTCACTAAATATTCCTCCTACTCACCCTTACTCCAACTTACTGACTGAAGTTGATTCAAGACCTCAATGGTTGGTGCATGCTAGTCCATATTTCTGAGTTAGAACGTTAGTATCTCGAGTCTTATCCATTTGACCCCCTTAAAACTCATTTACATTTAGTGTATAAACTGATGGGTACCGGGCTTATCCTCATTATAATCTAAGGGTGATTCCCAGTGCTAACACTACTACCCAGTCATGAAAGAAATAAAATTCCATGTCTTCAGCTTTTGCATAAATGGGGAATCACACAACAATTTGTACGAATAAATAATCCTTTTATCTTATGCATATCTTTTCCAAATTTAGTTTATAGTAATAGCATCTGACCAACCTAAGGTGTGATAATCAAAGTGTCATTCAACCTATTAATCAAAATTCCATTCAATGTGTTTAAAATCTAGTTCAACATCAATGCAACAAACACATCATGCTACACATGCACTTAAATTAGCAGGTTCTTTAGGATTAGGTTCTTTAAATTCT
>SNQJ01S0073928.1:27133-37503 GCA_010110895.2 Picea sitchensis | reverse complement strand
GTTTGTCAAGGAAGGGCATGTCAATGAAGGCAAGGCATATCAGGGAAAGGAATGGAAAGGAAATGCAAGGCAAGGAATGTCAAGGCAAGTCATGGCATGTCAATGAAAGACATGGAAAGGCAAGGAAAGGGAATGCATGGCAAGGCAAGGCATTGCAAGGGATGTCATGGTAAGGCATGGCAACGCATGGTAAAGCATGGCATGGCAAGGCAAGACATGGTTGTTGAGGAAACGATATGAAATAATATTACTCAAGCATTTTCATATCTTACTTGGCTAAAGAAAGATAGACGAGAATATCACCCTATGTTTATAACCATCAAAAATGTTATCCTAATTCACAAGTATTGTTTACGAGTTCTTAGGATGGTTTGAAAAATTCATTATTTATGTGATTTTTTGAACATAAAAGATGCTGAAATAAATATCGAGACAGAAGTAAAGACACTAATTCACTAATCAAAACAAATGAGACATAAATCAATCCTTTATTTCATTCCAAATCGTCAAATAATAGTTCTCTTTACAAAATTTCCTGAGGAAGTTTTGGACCAAAGTCAAACTTAGACATCCCCAATGAAACATACAAAAGGAATTCTGACAGTAAATCAAAAACTGAACTTTACAATCTAGATCAGCTTGCCACAGATTTTTTCCCACTCAACTCTGCACAATAGCCTTTGTCAGTCATGAAATCTAATTCACAAACAGACAAGTCTACACAAACTATCAAAGGCAGATCAACACCTCTAAAAAATAAGTGTCTGAATGATGTAATTCAGCCCTGAATCTTGTTGTCTACAATAGGACCATGCTATCATAAAAAATAATTAGGCTTCTAATGAATTAAGGAATGAATGAAAATTGAACTATCTCAACAAAAACTCAAAGAGAAAACTTTAGTATGCTTCTCCTTCTATTCTCCTCTTGTTCATCCCTTTCCTTTTGCCTTTAAGAAAATTAGAATTGGTTGAAGTAGTTGAACTAATTCCTTAGTTAAGTTAGCTAAAACTCAACCAACTTTTATTTAAGGGGGAAAAGTAATAAATCATAATAAGGGTTTTTAAACAAATAATAACTAGTAGGTGGGACCCCTTGTGACTCCCTTTAGCTTTTAACAATCGTAACACAACTAGTTAATCAAAAAAAACATCCCTCCTTGTGACTCCCATCATCACATTCATATTTGACAATTTATCTCAATGATAATTGAAATTATTTCTAAAAATATATTACCCATACATCCAAAAAATAGTGTGTTGTCCAAAATTTCAGAAGTCAACTGTTCTCAACAATTAATAAATAAAAACTTAAAATCCATATTTTCCACTTTGGGAGGCAATCTTTCCCTTGTTGCTACTGTCACCTTTTGACCTCTCTGAATTTTCCTTAGGCTGTGTGGAGCCTATAGGCATAATCTCAGTGATCACATGAGAGAAATCATCTCTCAAATGCATGTGGGAGGACACGGATTTATCAGAGTCATTTGAGGGTGAGGAAGGGGCAGCAGTGGATTTTCCTTTGTTAGGGGCATGGTGGGCCTCAGTTTTCAACCTTTTTCTTCCATGGGAAGACTGAACTAGTGAGTGGATAGGGGCATCTTGGACAATTTGATTGATAGGTGGGGGAGCAGGTAAAGACAAGTTAGTCCATCCATGATGTTGGGAGACTATTGGGTGGACAATCTCTTGCCATCCATCGTTTTTGGGAACTTTAGGATGTAGTGAGACATGGGGAGGCATGGGGATACCAAGGACCTATGGGGCTTAGAAGGGAGGATTTTTGTGCCTAGGTTGGATGACTCCTTGCCCAATCCAATTAAAAAACCCATCTTGAAATAGTTGGCCTAACTCTTGTGATTCTACATCAAAGTGTATGGAGAATCTTGGCCTTCCAGGGCCCCTGTTACAATTACCTCTTCCTTGGTTTCCCCTTCCATGGCTACCTCTACTGCAAAATCTCATTCATGTATGCATAATTGATTAGAAAATAGTTTCTTTAACAACCATGCATGACAACTCTTTTAAATATGAAATAAAATTTTGCTCAGCAACATATCAGACTAATGAAATCCAATCCATAAAAATTGTTTAATAGTTGTCAATGAGCAGGGGGTGAACAAAGGTTCTCGGATATGCAAGGGGTTGTATTGAATGAAAAATTTTAAAATTAGGGGGAAAAGATCATGATTACTGCTCACAGACAACAAACAATCAACTGTAATGTAAACCAAACAATATATCATTGTAATTCATCCCTGCGATCCTTAAACTGTCATAATACATAACTTATCTTAACCATAATTAAATTTTAAGAACATGGAGTGGATAGTGAATATGGGAAGGCGAAGGGAATTGTAATTAGCGAAAAATGAAATAATGGTAGGGGAAAAGAGAGGACAATGTTCGAAAAATCAATTAAGTAATCCATAAAAATAGTTATGTATCCAATACAACTATTCCAGCATCAATTAAACAATTGTTGTGGCCAATTAAACAATATTGTGTGTTAAAACTTGTTCATTGTACACATTTAATCTTTAACACTTTCAATTAACACAGTGTCATCATACTCAAAATCAATATGCCTTTCAAACATCTTGTATAAATAAATTTGTTTCTTCTCATTTCTTCCATTTTATATTTAAAACAAAATCTCAATGAACAGACAGTCATATTCCTTTAACTATGTTCAAGAATATCAACCAATTTCCATAAATTCCAAATATTCAAATCAAACATAGACACAAGTCTTTCAAGAATTAAACAAACTCTTTTAAAACATGACCAATTCCATTCTTTTAACAACATTTACCAATAAATTTGCAATGAAATTATAATGTAAAAAACCTCGTGCTTCATTTATGTTGGTGCAATCAAACAAAATGATGCACGATGTCTCCATAACCATACACAGAAAACAGCCAAGTCTCTAACATCAAATTTCTGATTTGTAACGATCCTGATCGGGACATATTAAACACACGGCAACCACCAAACTCAATTTATACCACGTTGTAGGAACACACAGACCACGCAAAAAGAGTCATCTATGTCATTGTCCATTTTTGTTTACTCCCAATCAATCGATTTATAACAATATTGAGTTATTGATTCAATTGACACAACAAAAGGAGGCAACGACTGTATAACAATTATCATTTCCAATCACAACTCTCCAACCACACGATCAAACAGAGATGATCCAATAATCAAAACCATTGTTAATACTATTCAACAAACTATAACAGTCAACAAGATAACCGACAAAGGGTGATTGTTGAGTTAATCAAAATCGGATTGGTACCAATGAATACAAGAAATAGTCAAGGGTTCGCTTGATCATCAAAACACAGGGAGACTGGAGTCGGCCATATCAACAGCAGGTGAGAACCCTTCGAGACAACACAGTGGACACACAAACCACATAACATTTAGCTTGCAAGATAGGGTGACAGTTCATACCAGGTAGGGTAGACCACGATGCAGAAGAGCAGAGGTTTCTTACTGGCCGGTAACCAACACCAAGAACACATAGGGGCATAACCCTTGTGTTTTTCCCCAAAATTTGAATAATGATGATAGAAATGCAGATCCTAGGTAATAGAAACAAACCCTAAAGCAAGCCTCTTTGCATAATAGACACCATAACCAAATGTGAAGATACCAATAACATAAAACGATCCCACGACCAGGTGGAAAATGATATGTAGTGACCCGAAGGTGGTTCAAAAATTACACAACAACCCCATAACACCAAATATGATTGGGTGTGGTTACAAAGACTGTGAGGAGATGGCCAGCAAGTCCAAACAGAATGAAACCCTCCAACAAAAACCCATAGAGACAACAGAGAGACATCACGGCTTCCACCACATAGAATAGTCAATGAAATCACGACTTCAACCATCAAACTTTCCATTTGCAATGAATAACACAAACAACCATTCCAGAGAAACGCCACGAGTTTAAATAGTTTCCAGCCTCAAGGAATACACATACCAATACATCACCAAGCCAACATTTATTTCATAAACAGAGTGAGTTCATGGATGGATGGAAAAAAACATACCTATAACCAAATGGCCTTAAAAATGCGAGCTTGGTCAAGCAGTTCCTTCCATGCCTGAATCTCAAAGCTTAACCATAGCGAAAATAAAATGAAAAATAACCAAGCTAGGGTGACAGCTAGTGGGATAACTATGGAGTGACGTGCATTTACTACACGTCACTTCCATCCTCCCTTCATTCAATTATTTAGTACACGACAGCACGCCAACCATTAATGCATGCATCAATACTTGCATACATTTCTTGTCAAATGTGACACCTGATACATATTAACTATTGCCCAAAAATACTATAACATATATCACCTGTGCCTTCATATAACTCACTAAAATCGTATAGCCACTAACATTGCTAGTTTGGACTAACATCAACCCTTTTAAATTTCAATTGCACATAGTATAGCATAGCATAGCATAGTTTATTTTCTTGGATTTATTCCATATTGCTTTTGTCCCTGGTTATAACTAACATGTGTCTTGTGTAGGTGTAACATGTGACAAATCATGGTTACAATAGAAATGTAATACCAATGAACATAATCCACTCATAACATGGATTTTAGAGCTTAGAGTAACGAAAACAACACATAAAATCCATTATCCATCTGTAATTGAGACGAAAAAATATTTCATCATCAATCATGTAGAAACCTAAAAGCAGTGTCAAACAACAACATAAATGTGTAATAAGAACCTTATCTGATCCTCCAATCTACAAAGGGGTCCCACCTGCTAGTATTATATATCATTAGCTTAGTTTAAATAATAGGCTTTAGCAATACTTTGCGGGCGAAATCCTCGTTGTGATTTTTCTCGTCAACAAACTGGCCACTCCACAGGGAAATCTATTTCCAATAGATTAAGAACTCAGAACACATGGTTTCGAAGATCAAAAGATATAACCAAAATGATTATGCAACAGGGGGAAGTGAGCGAATTTAATGGAAAATGACCGGGAATTTGGGAATAACTCATGAAAAATGTTAAGTATGAGGGGGTTTATCCCTGTATGCATAATCATCCAACAAGAATATTCTATTTACTTCAAGAAGAAAAATTTATGGACTTGCTCTTTTAATTCTCAAATGGATGAAGAAATAGAAAGCAGAAGCATGAGATAACCAATTTCTTTATAAAACAACAGTGAAAGCATATAACAAATTCAAGTGTGCTTTCAGGGGGAACATCTGTGTAAGCTTGATTGTTATTGACTAAAAATATATTGCGGGAGTGTCACTGTGGCAGGACTAATCCAACATCTTATTCTTAACCAAAATCAACTAAAGATGAAAAGAAATAAAAATCATGAAAGAATTAAGATTACAAAATTTGAAACAACAGAAATTAAAAAGACAAAATTATAAAAGCAACAGGAAGATTATCAAAAAGTAAAGAAGAAATCGAACTACTATAAAAGCAAAAATAAAAAACAGTGGAAAAATGAAAGGAGAGCTAGACTACTGATATACAGAAAATTCAAACTGCATTAAAATTTTTCAAGTTGGTCCCACGTAATGTTTCAAGTGAGAACCGTTAGTGTTGTAGGAAAACAATCGCTCCTGTAAGTCTTTTAGAATGTAATAATTAGTACCCAGGACAAAAGCGATCTTGAAAGGACCCAGCCATAAATTTTGAAACTTCGAGACAATTGATAGTCCTTTAGAGTACATGATTAGATCATCAAGATAGATATGAATAACTTCACCGATCGAATCGTCAAGAGTTATTTGCATAGGTTACTTGCATCAGGTCAGCCAGAAGGAATACGTTCATAAGTCAAGGTACCGTAAATAGAAATAAAGGTGGTTTTATATTCATCTGCTCTTTTTACCTTGATTTGATTGTAACCGGAGAAACCATCAAGTAAGGACATCATCTGTGACCCTGCAACTTGATGCAAAATCATTTCCATGTTAGGGAGAGGAAAGTGATGTTTTATACTAGCTCGATTGAATGCATGAAAATCAATGCATAATCTGATCTAACTGCTTGTTTTTCAAGAAAGAACCAAATTGGAAACCCATTCAGAATACTTGACCAGAAATATGATTCCAACCTTCAAGAGCTTTTCCAACTCCTTTCGAATAGTTTCTTCCAGTGCAAGGTTGATAGGTCTTTGTTTTTTCCTAACTGGTTTTATGCCCTCCTTTATGGGGATAGCATGTTGTATCATAACAGGATTGAAACCATGAATATCCTCATAATACCAAGCAAAAACATCTTGAAATTCACCAAGTAGCTTGGAAAACTTCACTTTCTCATCATCAGAACATTGGGCACCTATTTTAACATTTTTTGGAGACTAGGGTGTCCCAATGTTCAAGGAGATGGTTTCACCCACCTTCCTTTTTTACTCCTCTTCTTTATGTTTCTCTTTATTTCCTACATCACTCGATGAAAACGAACTCTCTAGAGGAGTCAAATCCCTTAGGAATCTTGTTATCTTCTATGGATATAATTTCCTTTGGCTTATAAGGTTCACTTTAGATGAAATCACAGATGCTCTCATCGCTAGGGAAGACCTGCCAAGATTCTATATTGTCAGGGATATGTGGACGATATAGAGATTGAAAAGTGCAATCAGGTCTATGTGGCAGAAGTTTTCGATTAGGAGAGGTTGCAAAAACAGCTAATCGATCAGCCATTAAGTTCAATTCCCTCTTAACATGAGTAATGTTGAAATATAATGGGTTCGAGATAAGTGTCCAAACAGTTTGGGTGTAACATTTCATCAACTTGTTGTTCTGAGAATGTATCTTATGTAAAAGGTTCACAACAAGCTCGGAATCTCCAAAAACTGAAAGGTGACCAAAACCAATATTATAGGTGTTTTGAATGCCTAATATCAAAGCTTTGAATTCAGTGACATTGTTTGTGCAAGAAAACCTCAGCCTGTAAGAAAAGTTATGAATTTTTCCAACAGGAGAGTATAAGATTATGCTATCTCTATTACCTTCACTAGAGCATGAACCATCAAAGTGCATGTGCCACATACCATCATCTAAATCAATTTGTTCCAAGGGAATGTTAACTTCCTCAACAAAGATGGAATACACCCCTAGGTCCTCTTTGATATAGTTCATAGTAGGTTGTGGGACACTTTCTATGTAAGGTGAAATCCTTTCCTCTCTAAGGACTATAAGGTTTTTTCCATTCTGAGGAATGGATAAGTGTGTCCCATCGAGTGAGAGGTATCCACAATTCAAATATTGCCAATCTCTTCCCAAGAAGATTTATTAATTTCTTATTGGCATATCAATTACATGAATGCTAAGGTTTGTCCTTATTTCAAGGTGTGCACACAAAAATAAAGTCACATCTTTAATCTCGCCTATGATCATTTTTTGTAGACTATTATAAGAGAGCATGCTCCTAGAGTTTTCATTTGTATAATACAAGCCTAGATCTTCCATAATAATCGTCGACATCACACTTGGGCCCGAACCACCATCAATGAGGCAACAATGGACGATCTTATCCATAATCTTTACATAAATATAAAACGGGGGATTTTTTACAGGGTATCTAAAGTTGCGTACACCTACTTTATTTACAGATGATTCCTCTTCATTTACCTCTTCAGAGAGGTTGGCTACAATGGAATATTTTCCTTCCCTGAATTTTTTTATGACACAGGTGTGCCCCAACCACGGGCACGTCCGCTCACAGGATCTTCTTCTTCTCGGCCCGAAGAACTCTAAGGTTCTTCTATTTCCTTATCGGGAAATCTGCTCCCACAGTTCTCTCATGCGATCCCCCCTTCCTTGATTTACCGGGGGATCAGAACTCATGACTTCGTGAGTTCAAAGGTTGAGCACTGGGCTCTCGGATCCCCGAGACCCGATGGTCAGTCAACTCACTGACTTCTCCCTGAGGTATTTCGCTACTTACGACCTTGCTACTCGCGATACCAAACTTTTAATTCTCCAACCTCCGATACCCGAGGCACCGAAACTCACGATCTCGCTCCCTCGCGACTTTGCTTCTCACAAGGCTGAATAACTTCTACGTCGACTCCCAAGGTCTAAGATGCCGAGACTCGCGACCTTGTTCCCTCGCAACTTCGCAATTTTCCGTGACCAAGTTCTCGAGCCTTTTCTCGCGATGCTCCGATGCAATATCCCACGTGCAGATCCAACGGTCCTCCCGTGACCCAGATCCAACGGTTATCCTTCTCTCGCTACTCGCGTCCTCGCGACTTTGGGCACCCAACCCTTGGGCTCTCAACCTGCGAACTCCTGAGCTCGCTAGGTTTCCCGATCTCTGCCACCTGTCCTACTCAGATGGACGACTCACAGCCTCTCACCACTTCACTTCCTCGTGGCCTCGCGTCTCGCGACTGTTAACGCCAAACGCTTTGGCGTTCACCCTGCGAGCTCCGAGTCCACGAGATCTCTCAATCTTTGACACCTGTCCCTTCGGATGGGTGACTCACAATCTCTCGCCACTTCGCTGCCTCGTGGCCTCGCGTCTCGTGACTGTTAACACCAATTTCTCAACCCTTCCACTTACGAGCTCCTGAGATGCGAGGTGCCACATGTCCTCCCACGGTCAGAATCTCTCTCCTCGCAACCTCGCAATCCCCGCGTCCAAATCCTTGAGTCCTTTCTCACGAGGTCCCGATACACGATCTCGTGAACAACCTAACGGCTCTGACCAACTTGGATCAACGGTGCTGCCCCTCCTGAGCTTTCACTCCTCTCCACGCCTGCGCTGTAACTACCTTGCACCTCTAGGAGATCCAACAGCTCTCAGAACTTCGTGAAATCTCCTCCAAAGATTTTTTCCATCCGTTCTCCCCTCGAGGATTCTACGAAGTAAAGAAATGTCTCTCCATGAGACTCGTTTACTCACCCGTCAACCTGCGACGCTTTCCTCCGACTTCCAACGGAAGCTTCCCTACACTTCGCCTTCAGTGAGTTCAAAGGTCTATACCTCCTGAGCTTGTTCTTGACTTCTCAAGTCCTTTAGAGAACTTCTTGCGCGCACTCCTTGCGGCAAATATTCAATCACGTCTAAGTGTTGAAGTCACTCGACTTTGCGCACTCCTGCAATAGCAGTCTCCCAAAGCTTCTACTCTGTGTCACGACTGAGACTCTCCTTAGCTTGCGCACTCCTTGCACGGCTTCAGTAACTCACTTTCACTTCTAAGTGCTTTGAGGACAAGATTTACTCTCTGAGCCTTCTGTCAAAGCACTCCTTGTGGACGACTCCAACTGCACTCCTTGCAGGAATCCTTGCTCAAAAGAGAAACAATTGTAACTCACCTCACTTCCTCTCAGATTCAATATCGACACATGAAATCATACACATAGCATGATAACAAATGCATAACAGGAAGACATATTCATAAGCAGAGCATTCAACACACATACACAGAGAATAACACAACAGCCATGAATCCTAATCAACTTCTCTATTAATTCAAGATCTGTACATGGGTGTAGCTATCTGCTATTCTCCTATGCTCTCTTGATTTCTTCCGACTCTTCCTGAGTTGATTGATAATGATACAATAACACAATGAGGGTGTCTATATTCGGGTTTTCCCTCTTCCTTCTAAAACTATCTAATCTAAGAATTCAATTCTATCTACCTGCAACTACTACTATAAATGCCTCTGTCTATCTTAGACGAGAGCGTATGGCTCGAGGTATGATTACATTTTTACCAAGGCGCCTAAATTAAATGATCTCATTTATATTCAGCGCATCAACTTCAAGAGAAAATTTTAAAAATTCAAAAACTTGCGTTGGACATCTTCCAACTATCTTTTGCTTCCACGTTGGTTTTTCTTGTCATGAGGGATGCTCCTGCATCATTTTAGATGCCTCTGTTGTTCAGGGATGACAATCATGTCTAGGAGGGTGGAATTTTCTTTGATGTTATCTAACTGAATCAAAATATTGTTTTTGGAAGAGGGGAGAGGGGAAGTTGTTCCTTGACTATCAAGAACCTTAGGAACCTAAACAGTAGCAGCTGGTGAGGATGAGCTCGGGCTAGAAGAATTGCAGGAAGGAACAAATTTACCTTAATTGGGAGCATAGGATTTGTTCCTAGTATTGATGATCATGATATCTTCTAGCTCTGCAAAATCTAGGACAGCGATGGTATTTTATGGTATTTTACCAAACATCTTATCTCTGGCATTCTTCTTCACCTCACATGTGGCTTCCTTATGGTGTTCCTCGAAAAAGTTACACCAACTTCGAGGCATGATATCTTTAGGCTGAAAATTATTTTCAATTGGATTTCTAAAGGGGGGTGCAGAAGAGGATGAATCTCTAAGGGTGAGAGGGGA